>PKQL01000006.1:0-157300 GCA_002916455.1 Penicillium sp. CF05 | reverse complement strand
GATGGTGGATATAGGCTACCTTATAGCCTAGGTCTTGGGGAAGAGAATGGATCATGTAGCATGCCAATGTATAAAGTCCAGCGATCTCAGTATGCATACTGGGACCGCTGAGGGGGTGTGTCGGAGTAGATGCACTGGCATACCGGCATACCGGAGGATCCATTGATCCTATACATTTTGTAATTTTAGATTAGTAATCGACGGCCCATATAAATTGTTAGGAAAGTCGATACAGCAATACAGAGAGTTGAATACCATTGATTGGACCCTACATTTTTACAATACGGCCCACGCCGACAAATCGTATATGGCCCCGGGGATAACTATATGCAAAGGTATTGGTAATAATAATCATATCACAGCGTTCTTCAAACTGTTGATGGTCTTATCCTTACTCTGGGAATCTTGGTTTGTTTATTATGAAAGGACATTCCCACACTACCGCAGGGTACTAACTCAGCAGGCTCCGAGACCATATCCAAGCAGAATGTCGCCATACCATGCCATATCGCATAAACCACCACCGTCTCCCAAAAAGTGGCACCCAGTTCCAATAAGAAACCGCCATTAGACCCGTCCACAAAGCAGTGTTACCCTTTGAGATGCCGAACTGGCTTTTTAAGCCACCGATGCGGGGAAGTTCGATAAGACAACCATTGCCCGCGGCTTGTGAGAGTTCTCACTTAAAATCCCCAAATCTCTTTTGAGCCCAGCACGCATTCTAAAAGCAATTCCACCGTAATTATGGGTGACGCACCATTCGTACCGGAGCATTTGCTCGTTATTTTCTATCAGACGATGCCAGCAGAACTGACGGAGGTTATCCGACACAAATTCCCCGATGCCGAGGTCACTATTTACCACTCTCAGGGAGATACTCCTGTTCCTTCTGGTGGGTCACTGTTATTTTAAAGGTCTGAGGTCACGGAAGCTAGAATCCTGGGCAGGAGTATATCAAAGGGCCACCATCCTCGCGACTTTCAGCGACCTTCCAGATCTCGAGGACTCGAAGAAGTAAAGCATCCATCCCAATTGATTTCACTATCCATTAACCATTATTAAAGCCTTAAACTAATTCATACCTTCTCCGCTGGCGTGGATCACCTTTTGCAACATCCAATTTTGCAAACGTCTGACATCCCCATCACGACAAGCTCGGGTATCCACGGTCCTCCCATTGCGGAATGGACCGTGATGAACTGGCTAGTATCATCCCGGAAATATGCCAAGGGGTATGAGGCACAGAAATCCCACCTATGGGATAGGTCCGCGTATAAGCCAGGCATTCATGACCAAGTGGGAAAGAAGGTAGGTATTCTAGGGTATGGAAGTATCGGACGCCAAAGTACGTTCCACCCATGGTCACTCGATATCCACAAGCTGCAACTTCCATAAACCCGAAATCACCACGTTAACCACCGACAGTTGCCCGCGTCTCGCACGCATTAGGTATGACCGTCTACGCATACACGGCTACTCCACGCCCAACACCTGAATCCCGCCATGACACCGGCTACATCGTTCCCGGAACCGGAGACCCAGATGGCTCAATCCCGGCATCCTGGCACTACGGAACAGATCGAGAATCTATCCGTTCTTTCTTGTCTACCGGGCTCGATCATCTCGTGGTCTCACTCCCTCTGACTCCACAAACAAACCGTCTCCTCGGTGCAGAGGAATTCGCTATTCTGTCTGAACACTCTCATCACCATGCGAGCAAGCCATACGTGACCAACATCTCTCGAGGTAGGGTTATCGATCAGAAGGCTTTGGTCGATGCACTTAATTCCGGTCTGTTGGGTGGTGCCGCACTTGATGTCACAGACCCTGAACCTCTTCCTAAGGATGATCCTCTCTGGGAGGCATCCAATGTCCAAATCAGTCCACATGTCAGTGCTCTTGGGGTGGAGTATTTCCCGCGCTCTCTTGATATCCTCCAGGTAAACCTGGGGCGCATCGCTCGGGGTGAGCCATTGATCAACTCTTATATACGGGGCAAAGGGTATTAGCATTTGCGCATATAGGTGTCGGTTGCATTAATGTCACAAGTCTGGGAGATTGTCCCTGCCGAAATTCCCCGTCATGTTTTTCGGTTATTATTTTGCTCTATACCGTAGTTGTCCCTTCTTGCCTTATTTTCTTTTACTCTGGTGAATAGATAGATAAATTCTTCTTTCAACGCCCAAGGGACCTGAGTAGAGCATCTATCTCCCGATGTCGTCACCGTTCCGCCGCTGCGTCCTGACTCAAGTCCCATAATACATGCTTTCTAATATACTGACGATGCTTTTCCACATGCTCTTGCGCCTCAGGTACGATCTGTATTACTGTTAGTCTTGCTCCTGCAATATAATGTAGACATTATTGCTAGATATCCGTCCTCTGTACAGGACTCGCAGCCTATGTAGAGACCGGGTCCCACGTATCCATGTCTTTGGAACTGACTTGTCGTTTGTTTCAGTATAATGTTGCATCCATGGCATATAAATTTGTGGTATTGTTGCGCCGGATCTTGCGGCTGTGTTGCATCTTGCGGTTGTTCTGGTGCAGACGGAGTCTCCATATTGATGTGGTCAAAAAGTCATCTTGCCATCTTGGAGGACAAAGGGGTTGAAGCGCGGTTTGAGAATATGCTGGTGTAATCCGATTATCGGGGGGTGTTTTTGCTTTTTACCATGCAGGCAGAAAAAGGACAAATTAAAAGAATCAAAAGCCCAATTTTGGAGATTCAAGATCTTATCATGATCTTATATACCAATGTACCTAGGTAAATTCGTAATTACATGTAGAATATAAGGACCGTCGATTATTGGTGTGTGTATTTGCCCTACGATTTGGCTGGATACAGTATATATATGGATGGATGATTTCATTTACCCTGATCCCTCAGTTTTGAAAATATACAGGTTACTACTGTGGTTACATGGGTGATTGTCTTCACTGAATTGTTCCAAATTACTTGCGGTGAACTTTGAGCCTCACCAGCAAAGGTCTGTGATAGTTCCCCATTAACCTAAGAGGAGACTAGGGCACTCCACTACCCCAGGCGTTAGTGTCTCCCTATAGAGACGTGATGATCCTATGTAGGTTTTAGATAAGCACCTCTAAATCCCTCCTCAATTACCACACCAATAAATCCGCACCCAGCAACAGCCAATGCCCATGGATTCACCAAGTCCCGTAAATCAGGCCAGAAACTATTCTTTTCTCTCTGCCACTGTCGCAACTGCTCATGCTTGTGCGGATCCTGAGATTTATAGCGCTCTTCCTGGCTAGCCTCGGTCTGCTTGTCGCCACCCACAAACCGAAGGAAGAGATAGTTCGTCAGAGGCCCTAGTATCACAACTGGGTTAAATGGACCAGCCATGTTAAGCAAAGCAAACGAGCAATGAACCAAGGTATCGCCCAGGTAACTAGCCAACCATCAGCAATTATCACCTAACATGAAGAGTGATTATATATATCGCAAACCAAACTTACTTGGGATGCCGCACCAAACTCCAAACACCGTGTTGACACAGATCCGTCCGTTCCTGTCGATGCAGTGCAATCTGCGTATCCGCCATAACCTCCATCGCAAACCCGACACCAAAAAGCCCAACACCAAGCGTCCGAACAACATCCACCAAATCATCGCCTATACGAGGCATAGCATCACCCATAGTGAACGGAACCGTGAACGGCAAAGAGATGACACTCAATACAGCAGCTTCCGGTAAAAACATCTTCAGAAACGCACGTTTCCAAAAGCCCGGCTCCTTTTTGACTTCCTCGTACCGCGCATCATCTGTCCCGCGGGATAATGACCGACAGACGATCCGGGCAAAGAGCCTCGCGCCCCAGATAGTAACGCAGCTTAGAAGGACCCTTTCGGTCCATGGTAGATCCTGACAAGCTGTTCCGAATGAGATATCGTGTTTGCACATCGGTTGTCCGATGGCGGTCCACCAGGCATTGAGGACTTGCGCGGTGGGCCAGAGCCAGTCTTTGAGTTCGACTCGGTTTGTTGTTTCGGCTGTAATGTATGTTGCCAGTGAGAGGGTTGAATAAATGCCGAATGAAGGTAGCAGTGTTGATTTCAGAATCCCCACGTCGCCGGGTGTTATCTTGTTTCTAAGTGGTGGCGAGTGGAGAGGGCTAGAGGCCTGTTTCTCTACCGTTGAAGGGGGGATGAAAAATGCCATTTTGGGGCATAACCTAGATACTGGAACAATTGGGTTAATTTATTATCAGTGCTATGTCACTTGCTGGTTATTTTATACATGGCTGGTTTGGTGCTGCCCGGGTGTTGATGTCAGGATTATGTAACGGTCAAGTGGGCATCAAAAGCCGGTTTTGCTTTCCTATTGTTCTAACTAAGCATCATTAGGCCTAAATACTTGCAAATGAAGAGTAATATATATGTAGGGTATGATATGCAAGAATGGTTGATATAGACATGGGTGAAGACTGTGGACTATGTGTCGTGAACCCCGATTCGCACCTATGATCCTGACATGTCTTTTACACTTAGTCCACAACTTCGAGATTATTAGAAGTCTCGGGCCATTACACCGGGCAAACGGGATATGAGCCACAGTACATTACGGAGTCCGGAGCATGGCGGTCAACGGACACTGCTTCTCGGTATTCTGTGGTGGCCCGCATATCTAGGCCATTCTAGGGCAGGTAGCCCGAATTGAATCCGGCATGTTTGCACCGGACCCGGGGGCAGAGTGCATGCATTACTCGGCGCCTTCTCGACACAGTGCTTTGGAAAGGGATTTGTATGACGAACGGAAAGTATGAAGTGTGAAATCTCTGGTATTGGAATCTGTAAAATATGAGGTAATATTGGAGGACATGAGTAATATGAGACATATTATGAGTATTACGAGTTCAGCGTAGAATACCTCTTCCAAGGTATCCTATGTAAGTATAGTCAGCCCTGATTGTCGTGGGCTGTTTGCACATGTTGAGAAATAATGCCAGCAAGATCAATTTGGATACCCAAAGGCTTCGATTCATGCTTGTTCTTGTATTGCTGCTTCATGAGAATCATCAACCGTTCATTCCAGAACGGCAAGCAGGTTTCAAGATCAGATGCAGAGAATGCGGTAGTTTCTTCATCACTCTCAGAATATAGATCCTCTGGCATATTCCACTTGGAAGACTTTGAGCCGGACGGCAGGTCAACCGAGCAGGTCACACCGAGATCATGCAGGTCGAAGCCATCGGGTATGCGTTCGAAGGGAAGCCGCTTGGTGGGTAGTCTCCGGGCCTTTCCATCGTTCGTTAAAGTCTCATCGGTAGAAACTTCCCTTTCCTGTCGGATGAGGTATGCTCGTGGATCATGAGGGGAGAGAGTTGTCGCAGAGACCGGCTCGGCGATCGAAGTCTGTGACCAAGTTAATGCGGCTTTCGCCGCAAGATATCGACTGCGGTGAGGCGAGTGCGACACTGGTGCAGACTGCGAGCTGGATGGTTTATCGTTTGTCTTGAACCGTGTGCGACTGTTCTGGATGGCCTCTTTCTTCCGCCTTTCGAAGTCAAGCGCTTTCTCTAGGTCAGATGGTTCCTCCTGGCTAACTCCTTCGTGAAGTTGAGCCGCCCATCTTTCAAGAACCGGAAACCCTCGACCACTATCGATTGAATCTGCAATATAGTCACCATGGTCTTCGTATAGCGAAGGGACATGACGACCAGCTTCTGGAGTCATGCTATTATTAGATGGACTGTCCGAACAACCATCGTTCTGCCCATCGACATGCACGATTTTAGGCGAAGTATTCGTGGGCTCACCAAACCGTTGCTGGACGAGGACTGAAAGCGGTGAATCTGGTTCTTGCGTCGCTGCCTCCTCAACGTGGTTTTGCTGCTCAACAGAGTTTTGCTGCAGCGAAACTTGAGTAGTTCTCTGGAACCATGTGTCTAGAGCTCCGTTCCCATACCGGTCTCGATCACGTTCCCTCTCAGCGCGTCGGGCGCTCGAGATCAGGTTAGTCCCAGGGGAGGAGGATTCGGTCGGTTCTTGCGGATGGTGTCGACGGCGCCTCACTGGAGACCCAGATGCAAGCTGGGAGGTAAGAGGGCTCGTCAAGTCTGACTTGGGCGTATACTGAAAGCCTCGCGATTCACTCTCCCTTCGGATTGGCCCCTGTAGGCTACCACTGGATAAATTCACGGGGCTTGTTTGATTGGCAGGATTGCTCCCGCGTCGCGGTGTTTGAAATGAGGCATTGATTCTGGAGATAGACCACGGATTAAGGAAACTGGAACGCTTGTTTCTGGCGGTGGCCGATTCGTCAGGACTGTTGTGGCTGTTGCTGCTAGAAGTGACCGTAGGCGAAAAGTCGTACTCAGAGCGGAGTGGCTTCTGTGTGACAGGGGTGAAAGGTATAGCTTCACTGAAGGGGTTCTCAGCATCGCGAGGCTGTGTGGGAAGTTCCATAGTTGGTTTCCTAGCCATCAAAAGTTCAAATCCTCCTGACCCTTCATGGGATTTGCAGGCATCGTCTTTGCCTTGGTTGGAAGTTCTTCTCTCCGTCCCATCTATTTCTCCGTAGTGGTCGCGGAACAAGTTTTCTACCAAGGCCAAAACTACATCTCGGTCTTCGAAGAGCAGGTCATCTTTCGCTGGCTCGATGTTGACGTCGTACGTTCCTCGGGGACAGCGAATTTGCAAACAGATAAAAGGGTCGCTAACCGATTTGGATGATTCGTTTTTGGATGCGGCGACACGGGCATATTGCTTGAAGGTTTTGACGATCTCATGCCCAATTCCCCTGGTACTAGAAAGAGGGCGGCCATCCACACTGATGTATTGGCCTGCGTTGTTGATCTGGGAGGGATCTAATTTAGTTGGTAACCACGTCACCGGATGTTCAATAAGACGAGCTCACCAAATTGTGTCTTTGGAAGAAAGGAAATGGCTTCATATTCCTGCTGGTCTGATGCTCCTCCTTGATTTCCAGCGAAATTTTGAGAGATAAGTCGCTTCACGGCACAAGAAGAGGACACTTCCGTGCCGGCTACCTTGAAAGCTGCATCCGAGAGCGAGGCGTCTGCATTTGGCGCATAGGTCCAATTGTTGTTTTCGGTTTTTGCTTTCATAACTTTCAGTGAGAACCTCTTGGATGGCTGAGCTATAGCATAAGCCTGGACAAGCTTTTTGATCCTGGATAGATTTTTCATGGCACCCTTCAAGGCAGTCTGCCTACGGACAGGGATGTGTTTGAGGAAGTCTGTGACACGAACAGTTGTTCCCACAGGATGTGAGGTCCGTTGAGTTCTGCGATGAAAAATTAGAAGTGGCACAAAAGCTAAGCAACTGGCGAGGTCAGCATACCCGGTGAGCTCTCCGTTTCTTCCGTACTTCAAACAACGCCCGGCGACTTCGGACGCAACTCGAGTAGTGACAGCCAGAACCCCAGACAGCTCAGCGACACTAGCAAGCGCTTCACCGCGAAATCCCAATGATGACCCGCCAACATTCTTGAGATCATCTAAAGTTTGGATCTTGCTGGTAAAAGCTCGTTTGCAGACATATTGCTGGTCCTCTGGAGAGATTCCGTGGCCATTGTCCTTGAGCTGTATGACGTCCAGAGTGTTTTGGGAAATTTCAATCTGCAGAGACGTGGTAGAAGCATCCAGGGAATTGTCTATAAGTTCCTTGACAACAGAGTAGGGATCCGAAATGACAGATGTGGAGCCAATCGCCCGGATTGTTTTCTGAGGAAGAGCCTCAATCGGCATTCTGCATGCCCGGTATTAGTTGTTCATCTCCGACAGTACCACAAATCGTCTCATCCAGTTGACTGAGGCTGAGAAAAACATGGGAACAATTTCAATTGCTGGTATTGGATAAATGTCGACTCGCCAAATGTTGAGGAAGGACGGAGTTGTCTTGGCACATTGATTCACGTGACATTGATGCCTTATAGCCTTATAGCACAGGCCAGAATCATTTCCTCTGCGTTTCTCTCCTTCCAAGGTAGTTACCTCAAGGACAATCTATGTCTGAGCTCCATGGATACGATGCCTGTTAATGATACTACTTCCGGAGGCCAACAGACCTTCGTTATAGCGGCGCTGGACAGGAGACTCATTCACTGCTCACCAACTCGTCCTCAAAATTGAGTTGGTCTTAATGATACCCAGCCAACTGTTGTCCATCGGACGACAACATACAGTAACATGAAGGGATCGATCCTATAAAACCCATCTCAGTATCCTCAGCTGCATTTGTTTTGATTCTTTTGTACAATAGTTTTCGAATTCAGTTTGGCCTCTCACTCTAGAGACTTGATCTTCGTAAAATAAATCTGTTTAGGGTCACCGCTCTATTAGTCAGGACTATGGTACCTAGGTAGTACCTAGGTAGGTCGTAACCTTGTATGCGTATTGTAACAAATCCGTAATGATACACCGGATCCCCTAGAACTACTTGCTTTCCGTCTTCCCACCAGTCATCACAGAGAAGGCTGTGCTTACACTGTCCTCGCTGCTTAAGCGAAATCTTGTGATCTGGATCATTGTATCAAGTGATTTATGTATCACCATAATTGACTCATTCCTTTTTAGAAATGTGGTATGCTAGTCATCCATCCCACAGTTGTGTAGGACCCAGTAGGAAGAGCTCTCAACGACGAAAAGACAAGGCCTATAATCCCCAACCGTGCAATAATGTAGAAGTTGAAGCTAATAATGACAGTAACAAGCATAGTCCAAAGACCGGCTGGTCGAGCGAGGCCAACCATGAAGGAAGGAAGCAGGTCCTTTGAATTGAGGAGCGTTGCAGCGTCTGCGAGACCACCCACTAAGCATATGACGAAAGCCGTAGCAATAGATGCGAGGGAAAAGACACGCCAAGATATCAGCTCAGCGCGAGTTGCGAAAGGAAAATCCCATCTGCCCAGGAAAATGTTACCGTTAGCTTATAGGGACTATCGCGGCAAAAGAAAAGTTCAGTCTTACGCTGCCACATGAATCCCGCAGTAAAGGAGAGCAGTGAGACTGCATGCCACATCAAAGATAAAGATTTCAAATGGCGTTTTGATAAGATCACTACCATCTATCTCATTGATTGTCTCGAGATGTTCAATATCTCTGCTTAAGAAAGGCGTTCGAACGGTCTTCCACAAGACAGACACCCAGTTATCCTCGTTGACGAGAGCACGCACATGAACCCATCCGGTGGGATTCTCATCTATCATATTGCGGACCTCAATTGGCATATTATCACGGTTACATCGCAAATGGACTGCGATAGACGTGCCCATGTCTTTGGGCTTATACCACCATACCCCATATATTAAAATAGCGCAGCCCACATAGGCAAGAGTTGACAATTCGATGGGGGATACTGGTAGATCGTAGGCCCATCTTGTGATGACGTTGCATAAAAACCAGGTGCTTTGAAGGACGGTAAAGAACTTTGCAAACGAGTCTGCTTTCGCTCGATCTTCGATATCCTGGTCTCGAAAGTCTGAACAGTGAATCATACCGGCCTGGATGAGAGGTTTCATGTCGCGGGGGCGTATTGTGTAGATCCATTGATCCTGAGTCTGCAACACTAGTCCGCCAGCGATGACACAGAAGCATTGACGGAGCGTCCATTTGGTGTGGACTGGATGTAGATCCACGTGGTCTAAGTTTTGGACTTGTTCAA
The DNA here is from genome assembly GCA_002916455.1 of Penicillium sp. CF05. Taxonomy (NCBI): domain Eukaryota; kingdom Fungi; phylum Ascomycota; class Eurotiomycetes; order Eurotiales; family Aspergillaceae; genus Penicillium; species Penicillium sp. CF05. The sequence goes on along the minus strand of PKQL01000006.1, from coordinate 147,651 downwards.
GTGGCCTAGTCCGTTGTGATAGCCATAGTTTTGGCTCTGATGATTCTGCGTCTCGTGTTTTCTGTGCTTTATTGCACACTTTCTGCAAAGTTTTCCCATCGGCGAGCTGACCGGTCGCTCGCAGGAAGGTAATCTCAGGGGCTAAGATAGCTAGAACCCACTCACGTATTTTACTAATTGTACATCTTGTAATGGACATGTTGCGGGGAGGAACGTCCATGTGAAGAAGAGTCCATGTGCAGGCAAAAATTGTTGACAAACATGTCCACAGGATGTCCCATGCCGAGCGACTGTTCCCGTCTAACTGCCAGCTCAACAGAGGTGTCGAGCTAGACGCCATACATTGGCCCACAAAAACGGACAACAAGATTGGGATGCGCATGGAGCCCAGGGCAGACCCATCCATCGATGGATGAAGGTTGTTGCAGATAAGCCGTTTCTGGTGGGAGACGCGGGCGTTATGGCCAGGATGTTGCTGACTGTTGAAAGAGAGGGGAGGACCGTGTGTTGTACTAATTTTCGTGTAAAATACACTATCTATGGCACTGGCGTCGTATTATTAAATACATGCACTATTGCAGAAAGCGGTCTACATCCTTTGGAGTGCTTAAAATAATATCCAATCAGAACTCGCAAGTGTAGTTTATTTTCCGGGAACCAAGTCCAAAGAGTGAGGTCGAAACTAAATTCGAAACTACTGTACAGCCAACAGTCTTCCTGAACAGCGTAGTGGTCAATTCTCCAACTTCGCAAAAATGAAAGGGCTGTCCAGATCTGACAATTTGTGCGGACAAAATTACTAAGCAAAACAACAGCCTTTCTGTCTCGTTTCCGCGGTAAAAAGGCGGGATTATCCTCATTTTGGTTGACCTATACAGTCCTATATAAATCACTGACGGGGGATGCAACTCATTCCCTTGTGCGACGGATCGACACTAATCATACCAGCTTCCCATTTGGAATAAATAGTAATTCTCGCCATTAATCTCCGAGAGGATAGCAATGTAGGGTTTGGCCAGCTGCTAAGGTATCAGTGACTTGAAACGAGAATGGAGAGAAGGAGCTCAAGCCCATACAATAGAAAGAAGCATCTTTGCTAGCCAAGAAGACGAAGCTAGGGGCCACTTCACTAGGCTGCCCAGGCCGGCCAAGTTGTTTGTCTGACCCCCATCCTTCCATTGACTTGGGATCCCTTGTATCCACTTGAATCGGCGTATAGATCGCACCAGGGCTGTCAAGAGGCATTAAAATATGAGACATGTCAGGAAGATTGCGTGCTGACTTACGCAACAGCATTGACGCGAATACCCTTCGGAATTAATTGTAATGCTAGGGATCTGGTGAATCCAACAATGGCGCCTTTCGTAGAAGCGTAGTCGACCATACTGCTCGAGCCACGGAACGTGACAACAGAGGTATTGTTAATAATCCTGTGTGCTTGAAGTCAGTCGACAGCGATGACCAAAGGAAGTCACTGCCTTACGAGTCTCCCTTTGACATGTGCGGGAGTGCATATTTTGTGATAGCAAACATTTGTAGGATGTTAGTTCGGAAGAGATCCTCGACCTGGTCAAGGTCAATTTGCGTAATGTCTTTACACATATATTGCTGGGAGGCATTATTGACAAGAACATTGATTTTCTTGAACCTGTAACAAGAGAAAAAGGTTTGAAGTCAGTAACTTAGCGCCAGAAGAGAAGGATTTGGTTTGTATACCTATCCACATGCTCCTTGACTGCTCTCTCGCACGTCTGGTTCTTCCGTAAATCGCCCGGGATTAGAAGGCAGCTGCGATCTTCTTTTTCAACTAATCCCTTTGTTTTCTCTGCATCTTCCTGCTCCTGCGGAAGGTAGACAATGGTGATGTCGGCACCTTCCCTCGCCATCAACACAGCGACGGAACGACCTATACCCGAGCTTCTAGATGTTAGTAGAGAACCCAAAAACAGGAACAAAAAATGGCTACTAACTCGCCTCCGGTAATTAGAACCTTCTTGTCTTTCAGCTTGTTTGAGCCTACGTACTCGACGAATCCGTGGCTTGACTCAAGTCTGGAAGATTCACTCGGTGGCGCCATGCCCTTCTCTAGACTATTGTCAACTAAGCATCTATCATAAGTATAGTTTCTTTAGTGAGCCAAAAACTTACCCCGGTTTGCTCTGGGCCTGTTTCGACTCGGGGGCCTGGAATGTCCCATCATCACCCATTTGCGACATTTTGTGATAGAGAGAAATATGTGGTAATTTTCCGGCTCCAGAGCAAAGAAATAATTAAATAATTCGATTAAAAGGTTAGTGTACTTAAATAAAGGATGTGGTTGTGATTATTTACTATTTCATCAACAATGCGTCATTTCATAGGCATCACAGTCGTGTAAAAGCAAGCTTTCCGTCCTTCCTGTACAGGTTCTCATATTTGTCAATAAGAGGGACTTACGCGCCATTTTGGTACAACAGCAAGTTTTTTATCGAAGCGCCTCTGCGAGACAGCTACCCGACCCAACCGAACATAGCCAGAACCAGGAATCCTAAGCGCTAAACCCTGAAACAAAAAAAGACACCATTTAATTCACTATCCCTCCGCATCGGCAGGTAGCTCATGGGGTGGCTCATGGGATTGAATTTTGATTTCGTTCGTGTCCAATCAACAGAATACGCCCACGGTTAAATATATAATGCAGAAAACCCCATTGATAGAGTGGCACATTCGGCAGTATGCATACAATGAACAAAAAATAAGATAGGTACCCGCCGATTTTTATGTAGTCGTCCAGTCAATGTTTTGAAGGGGTCTTCGGCTCGTCGATCAAATATTGACGTATGTGCACTTGGCTTTACTCCCGTCAACCAAGTTTTCTTGAACGCACAACATCTTAAAGTTAAGAAGCTAAATGCGACTACATTTGACTAGTGATATAATCAAGCCGTCAGAACTACGTCTCCGAATTTTATGGCAAATCCAGGCAATATATTTTATGGTAATTGTTCTCTTCCCAACCTATATTTTATGAATATCGTTTTGGTGATTTAATTTAATACCTGGGAGTGGGTCGCTTATCGAATACGTTACCTAGGAGTGCCTCTAATTAGTTAACAAAAACGGAGGTGTCCCTATCAATTTTCCTCTGTTCTGTAACAGAATGCGTGTAACAGAATGCGTAAGGCATAGAAAACAAGCGGAATACCAAAATGTCTGCTTCAACCACAGTATTCGTAAAGCTTACGTCAGCCTCGTTGATGACCTCGGGAGTATACAGAAACAGATTTCTGCATTACAATTTACGAGTGGAGTTGTCACTTTCTCAGGATCGTGAATTTTCTATATTGGGGTCCTTGAGACACGTGAAGACAATATGGCATCCAACACCCTCTTCCGATTACCAATCCCAGCAACAGCAACAGCTTTCTCTGTCGGCTTCTTGGGTCTTGGTGCCTTTCACATCCTCGCGCCCGTTCAGATCTGTGGATTCTTCGGTTTGCCATATCCCTCCTTGAAGCCCCCAATGCATGTTACTGCGATGGGAAAAGATGAACATGCAGACCCAGCGGCTCTTCCGTTCATCTATGCAAACGGAGGGCGGGAGCTGATGTTGAGCATTGCTTTCGCGATCATGGGGGCACAGCACAATCGAGAGGGCATGAGTGCGTTGATGTATGGGGTATCTGTACGTTTGCCTGCTTTGGAGTTAAGAGACTATTTGCTGATAGACTTCGGGGACAGATAGCAGCACAGATAGACGCGTATGTCGTCTGGAAGTACGGTGGAGTAATGTATGGAGGATGGAAAGGAAGGTGGATCATGCATTCCTTTGGAGGTATAGTTGTGGGACTTCTTGCTTGGAATCAGTGGTTCTTTTGATGATCACTTTCCTCAACGTTTGGCTGGGGAGCGGATTTGCATTCCTAGTTGAAGATGGACAGAAAAGTTTTTAACGCTATTTCATTAGGAAACCGAACTTGTTCCTACACAGGATCATATTGAGGTTGGCGTAGACATCTTCGTAACTCAGCATAATGAGGTTTTGGCTCTAGGTTTTCTAACACAACGAAGACTACGGCCAAGAAGCAATTTGAAGGGATAACCTGGAGGAGGAACTTATGGAATCGCAATATAGGGAAGATTCAGTATAGAGGAACAATATGTCAGGTGGGCCGGAGTACCCCAGGGGACCCTGTAGATTATCTATTAACGGGAACACTACTGCCGACAAGTCCGTCAAATCTGCGCATCTAGTATCAATTCAATCGATGACAACAATATTTCGCACCTGAGTGGTATCCAGGATGAGGATGGTGTCCTCAGGACTGGAAAAGCTCATGTGATCAAGTGTAGAGATATAGATGTGATGATTTCTAAGGGGTGGTCATTCTTTACAGAATCTACGTAACCCCGAAAGCTTATATGCAATCCGAACGGTTATTATAAACATATAGTGAGACTCAGCTTTCGGCGTCGTTTTCGTTCCGCATGTCATTCCACTGAGACACGCGAGGCCGGACACAGCCGCGTTAGTCAGCATAGCCACCGGGCCAGCCAGTCCTGATAAACAACACGTCGAACTTCATGCGTCGGCAGCTTTTCAGCCTTGCTCACTTAAACAGCTGAAAACGCTGAAATGTTGGGCGGGGACTTTTCAATAACCCAACTCGCGATTCCCGCTGTTAGTGCGCTGATCGCCTTCCTCGCCTACACATCACAGTACTTCTTTCTGCACTTCGAGTCTGTGCCACTCACAAGGGACGAAGTTTGGAAAATCAATATCTTCGCCCTTTGCATCTGGATATGCTATTACCGAACCTGCTTTGTAGATCCCGGTCGGCTTCCCAAGGCCGAAGAGCGACCGAAACCTAAAGAGCAAGAAGGTGACACACTCGGTGGTCGCCAGCGATGGTGTCTTAGATGCGAAGCTTACAAACCGCCTCGTGCTCACCACTGCAAGACTTGTGGAAGGTTCGCTGGGGAATGTCTGATGTGGAGAATTTTGCTGATCTTCTTCCAGATGCATTCCCAAAATGGATCATCATTGCCCCTGGACCTCCAACTGCGTCTCGCATTTTACCCTGCCACATTTCATGCGCTTTTTGTTTTATGCGACTGTTGGGATGTTCTACCTGGAGACTCTTCTTTGGCAGCGGGCCTCATTTGTATGGAAGAACAGCCATCTGCCAAGCGTAAGTAACCCCAGCACTTCACCATTTATATTGCTAATGCTGGATAGTATCTCGGCCCCACATTGGGGCAGCTCATCCACTTGTTTATACTTCTTGTGATAAACACTCTCGCAGCTTTCGCTCTCTTTGTCCTCCTGCTTAGGAGTCTATGGGCGATTGCATCTAACACGACCACCATTGAAACTTGGGAAATCGAGAGACATGCTACTCTTGTCCGCCGAGCCCGTGTGCTGGGCGGGTATCTTGAGGGTCCGGGTGGAATTCGAGTTCGTATAAAAAAGCAGGAATACCCGTACGACATTGGAATTTGGGCCAACATCAAGCAAAGTATGGGTGGAAGCGCGAATGTGAGTATGCCTGTTCATGGTCCAGGTGTCTCAGACACGTAAGGACGTAAGCTAATATTTCTCCAGTTTATAAGCTGGTTCTGGCCTCTGGCCGCAACACCTGATCGTCGGTCTGGCTGGGAATTTGAGACCAATGACTTTGAGGGTGAGTTGTTGAGTCAGCACTCTGGCTTTTCGATTACTGATCATTCTTGTTAGATCCTGGTGTGTCATGGCCACCGCCAGATCCAGATCGGATCCCGATGCCGGCCAGTGCAAGGCCACCAAGCAATGTCAGCATGCCTACATACGCAACTATTCAGGACGAGATTGATGCCTTCAACCATCGGAAACGGGAGGACATGAAGCGATTCCAGCAAAGCTCGGGTCTACAGCGTCGCAAGCCATTTCACGATCGGTACAAGAAAGGCGACTACGCTCAAAGAGATAGCGATGAGTCCGAAACTGACTCTGAGGGTTACTCGGACGAGGGCGAAGAGTCCTGGCGAAACGCCGAAGGAGAACGATTACGCGATTTCGGTGTGGATGAGGAAGCAGAATTCTATGATGAGGAAGACATCCCTCTTGGTGTTCTCATTGAGCGACGCAAGCAGCAGCAATCTGCTAACTGAACCCTTTCCAACGAAAACCATCTGAATCATTAGATCTTCTTCGCAATACCCCTCAGTCGCACATATCCCAGCCACTGGCTCCCATCTTCACCACGAGTAACCACGTCCTGGAGAACATCGCAAATCTGTTGCACTACGCCATCCCGCTTTTCCTCGGGTAGCACATCCAGGAACTGGGCTCCCATCAGTCTAACCCATCCCTCCAAACCCCCCTTGGCGTCAGTAGTGAGTTTCGTTGGGCGGTACTCGAGCTCGACATTTTCAACCTTGAACCCGATCTCTTCAAGGGCATTTCTCATCCAAGTATCGGACGGGAAGAACCAGGGGCTTGTCTCTCTAGCCTGTCCGATGGGGATACCATGCTGCACCACAGCGTAGACAAGGGCCGTTTTCACCTCAGCAACGTTACCATGTCCGCCCATCTCAAACACATATGTACCACCCGGCTTCAGACACCCGTAGATTGCGCGGAGTGTCGACATGCGCGTCGACTCATCACGTAAGATCCAGTGGAGGGCTGCGTTGGAGATTCTGTGTATTGTTAGAACTCGAGTCCATGCTTCGTGTATCATGTATTATAATCAAAAACATACACTTTATCCCATGATCCATTTACAATGGAGGTTTCTTTCTCCAGGTACCGACAATCCACGACACGGAAGCTCGCCTTAGAGCTTGCGTAGTCTTTGTTGGCAGATTCAATCATGGACGCAGACGAGTCGATACCCAAAACGGAGTTGATGGCGGGGATGAAGTTTGCTGTGAATTTTCCATCGCCGCAACCGACATCGAGGACCTTGTCTGTTGGCTTGGGATCCAGAGAGGCGAGGAGTTTTCCAGTGAGTTTCGCGGAGTGCACGAAGGATGCAGAGGCGGAGTAGGCCTAGGCTTGTTAGTTATGGGACGCGCCAGTATCGCGGGAATACGTACTTCGGCTGACCAGTGGTCTTTAGGGCCCTCGGTATTGGATGCCATGGCGTATTTAACGGATGACAGTATGGGGAAGTGGAGTAGTAGTCTTGGCGTGGAATGAGGGTCGGGAAAAAGGGAGATGAGAGTTGATCAACACGTGAGTGTTTCAAGGGTTGTGTCCCTTTGAATTCTCAATGATTTGCTTGTCATTGGGAAGTTTGATGGTCCCTCTTATATGTTTTCTCTGTACAGGGAGCAGTTGTTCGAGCTAGTATAACGAGGCCGATATCGGACCAAAGATATACTTAAATGCCTGCTTCTTTGAGGGATGCACGGACCGAGCTATGGAAGTTCTAGAACATTTCTCTTTTCAGATAGAATAGAGATGATAGGATAGTGATATCTGAAACTGCGCAGCTTTGTATGGGCTGTAGGAGTTTCACTAACCAAACCGTCCAGCGGATCCCAGATTTGCAAAATTAGGTACCTCTTGTATGGAGTTGCCATACAAAAGGTATCTAAATATAACATAATTATAACGTAAAATTTCTGGACCGTTAAAAAGGTTTAGGGATATAACAAGACATGTTATGTTGTAAATGGGGTGCTGATTATATGCTGTTAAATATACTGAGAAATCCCCAGTGTGTAATGTAAGACTACGTTCTATATCTTTATGCGATATTTGTATGTGTTTCTTATTTTTTTAAAGTGCTCTTTCCACGTCTACATAATATATTTAGAATTCTTTTTAGTAGTAGACTGATTTCAATGGACTCATAAGACTTGAGTTATGCTCATATTATATTCAAGTACCTTTTATATAGAGTTGACATACGAAAGAGACCTAATATGCAAATATGGGTTCCAGTGAGAATCTAGGATCCGCTGAGGCACACGAATATTGGACTGGGTGTGGGCTTGGCTCGATTACAATCAATCCCCATCCTTTCGAGGTTCTTCATTGGAATGTTCAAATAATCAAAACCGAGACATGACGCAATGACGGAACGATTCCTTTGAGCTCCACTCATTTTCACTGGGCAAAATCCCCATATCCCTGCGAGATATATATATTAGCCGGTCAGATCTAACAAGGTTGCTCCGTACTAAACGGGCACCTCTACTATCCAATCAGAAACTATGTCTTACCAAGGCCATTGCAATTGCGAGAGTATTCGCATCACTCTTCCCGAGCAACCAGACAAGTCATGTGTTTGCCACTGGTATGGATTTGGAACGTGGTATATTGATGGTGGCATATGAACTAAAGTGAATTTTCAATCCAGCGATTGTTGCAAGCGATCTGGTGGTGGTGGTAAGTGCATTTGCTAAGTCTGAGAAACAATGCATTTTGCTTACAGTCAACTTAGCATTCTCTGTCAACTACTTCGTCAGTGAAGATGAGATGACTGTCGATGATCCAAATGTGAAATTGAAGGTCTATGAAGACAAGAAATCTGTAACTGGCAATGCTGTGAAGGTAAAAGAATAGCTCCTTTGACAAAGCTATATCCTATTTATCGCATTCGAACGAAAGGCTAACGTGAACTCCGAATAGCGACATTTCTGTTCGGCCTGCGGCAGGTAGGGATAATTTTAGAACCAGTCAAAGTCCAGTGTTAACAATAGCTGACACCCATCACAGCCCAGTGTACACCAAGTCACCCATAGCCGCTGGAAAGGTCTTTCTGAAGGCTGCCTTGTTCGATACTGTTACCCCTCCTGCTGCTGAGAGGTTCCTCACTAAGCAATACGAGTGGGTGACTCTCGAGCAGTCAACGGTGAAGTTATGATCTACCTAGGTAGTTGATGTTTGGAGAAAATGTTACACACATAAGCGGGATATATTTATGCGATGGTGTAATTGCTCAAAACCAATTATTGGACAATTTTTTAACATATCTATGGACGTATAAAATATTGTTATTCACGTTTATATCCATTTTCATATAACATAGCATTAGTTTTAGGGGTATAACGCTGAGTTATAGTTACGAATTAACCTGAGCAAAATGCGGGGCCAACGTCGATCCCCAGATAACCTGTTTCGGCCACCCATGGGAAAAAGCGCACCACGTAGCCATGCTATCGTATCCGGGGTGATATCACTCGCGAAAACATGACAGAAAGCTCTGCTCAAGTGTCTGGTCCTAGACAACCATCGGGTGTCATTTCGCGGAACACCCGACCGGGCGACAACAACGACATGGATCCCCGCGAAGCGCTCGAGCTCCAACAGATCCAAACACAAGAGGACAACGAGCTAAACTACTCAACGCCATCTGCTTCCTCCGGCGATGAATATCGCGTTGTGACACGTCGCACCACATCGCGCGCTGATGCGCAGCGCCGCCAACAAGCTCGCAAGGGGCGTTGGGGGAAGCTCACTCAGCTTTGGACGCATAATGTCACTCTAACGGTGCCGCATAAGAGTAGTCGGGATTACTTCGGTGCGTATCGTGCGATTACGATTATGACTGACTTGTCGGTTCTGGGAAATTCTAACTCTGCCCCGCAGCTTTGGAGAGGACATTCCTTGCGTATATCCGCACCTCCCTCGTCGTTTCGCAGCAAGGTGTGCTTATCGCGCAGCTGTTCCGTCTGCAGGCGGCGGAGGCACTGGCGGACCGGCTTGGGTTTCGTCGGGTCGGTACACCCCTCTCGGTCGCATGTCATTGTGTGGCTATTCTTGTTGCTTTGGTTGGGGCGTATCGATTCTGGAGGCAGCAGAATGCTATTGCTAGGGGTAACGTCTTTGCTGGAGGGTGGGAATTGAATTCTGTGGGGATATTACTGGGTTGTGTGAGTATACAACATGCAGATACTTGGCATTGGATATGTAACTGACACTGGCTAGATCACTCTAACCGTGTTGATTGTGTCTATTGCTATGGTGGTCGAGGTTGATACGGGCACGTTGGGGTTTGTTCGACGAATATTGGATGGGTGAATGAATGGTGGCACGGGCTATAGAAGATATGGCAAGTTCGTATTCGCACTATCTTGGCAGGTCTAGCCATTAAAGCTTTTTAGCTTGGCTATGTTAAAATAATTCTAATGATATACGTCGATATTGTTATTCTAATACAAAGCCATGTTTCACTTGATAAGAACGGAGTTTCCGACTAAGACAGACACTAACTGCACAGCCCCCCTAACACGATATTACATGCAGCTGTTGATATATCAACCCCAATCAGATGACTATTGAATGTGACTCCACCTGTTGCGCCCGATACAAAAACAGGACATTTAACTTGATGCTTCGGCCTTGGCATGTCTCGTATTCAACCAATATATTATGACTTCCAGTCCCTGAAGACAAATCGCACATCACTACTACACTGACCTTGGGGGTTCCTGTCAACACACCACTGACCTGAACAAATATCTTACTCAAAAATGTCAACCCTCAACGAGGCCCTATCAAAACAACACCGCCTATCCATCTGGCATATCTACCACAAAGGCGACGAGCACATCACAATAACACCATTCATCAACCCAAAAAAAGAGTTCGGACTCAATAAGAAGAGTCACAAAAAACTCGCGGCTGAATACCCCCAACCCCCAGACCGAAACAACGAATCTAACAGCTATTTCGTGCACCACCCGACTCTGTTATTCCACAATGTGCCATGTACTCTCCGTCGCGGAAACAAGAAAACCGGAACACCGGTCTGTCTAATAAAATGCGGGGCGTTTTGGCTGAACTGGAAAATCCAGTTCGGGGATAATCTGAAGGACGTAATTGATCCTAGAGGCGTGGTGAAGTGGGAATGTCGGAGTAACCCAAATAACACAACGCTAAACGATGATCGTGCTTTGAAAGGGTATAAGGTCCGCACGTGGAGGGTGTGGGGGGAGAGTGGGAAGAGTTATCACCGGCAGGTAAATGCGCGGCGGAAGGAAAAGAAAAACACGAAAGTTACAGATGCTGATCCCTTTGAGATGGAGAAAGTCACTGAAGATGAGAAACAAGATTTGGGTGATTCACAAACACAAGACCCCAGCCCTCCTTCTTACTCTGCTTCACCACAGGTGGCTATACCACAGCCAGCTGTCGCTGAAGAAGCAGTCCGTCTCAACTGGAGTTCTCCATTGTCGTTGAATACTCGACGCTATAGCTTCGAATACGGCGGTATCAAGTTCTACTGGAAAGGGACGAGAGACGTCCATCCGGATAAACAATGGGCGAAGTGGCTTATGCCGTTCAGTCATTTGAAGTTGATTGCCAGACTCCCTGGGATTGGGAGTGAGAATATCCTTGTTGGGCAATACACACCAAGCTTCGCGTGCCGGAAGTTTGGCGAGTTGTGGATTTTCGATTCTGTTGTAGCCAGACTACTTGGTGAAGACGATTCTGCCACTTTAACTGAGCAAGGTGCCGTTAGTGCACCGCGGGATATTCGGAAGACTCGATTGTACGAAGCGATCATGGCGACGGCCATGTGTATGATAATTGGCGAGGCGCAGAAGAGGGAGATTCTCATAGCGTTACTTGCAATAGCTGCGGAAGGGGGAAGTGCCAATTAGATAAACTACAATATTGAGTACTGGATAATTTTGCATCAAATCAATGTAAAAGATACAAATATCCACTCTGGGGGCTTGCGCTCATGAGCTGCACCGAGGCAATCCATTACGTGGGCGTAACGAAATATTTTCAGAGTGGGACAGTTGCATGGTTCGAGTTCATAACACTCGTAGTTTATCAATTCAGTTAAATGATACATATATGTACATGATGTGTGCGCAATCCTTCCGCTGTTATCATACATGAAGCGCCATTAATATCAAAGAGCCATAATGAGCGCAATGCCGCTTGGCTGTCCGAAAGGCCTCGTCAGTAAGAGACTCGCAGCTCCTCTTCAAGAAGACGCCATTTTCTAGCAACTTCTGCTCGTTCATCGGCGGTAGATGCCCGCATCTCTTCAATACCTTGTGCTATCCGAGACGCCATAATAGACAGCTCCTGAGTCCTCCCTAACGACTTTTGGAGCTTTCTGCGAAGTCCAACCAAAGGATACCCAATGAGTCCCCAGAGACCTAGACGGAATTGAGTCAGAATAAGATGCACAAGGAGAAACAGCAATGGTGTGGGGGCATAGCGTTAGCATACCTGCTGGTGGCTTGAGGAAAACACCGCCAATCCCTTTCCCAATTCCCTTAACCATTCCTTGAGCTCCTTGGTGCTTGGCACCATACCGGGGCTGCGTGACCAAGCCCGTGATACCATAGTAAAACCCATCGCGAAGTTCCTATGTAAAGGTCAGTTCGGCCATTTCGACCACCGAGAACGAGTAACGCACCGTTCCTGCTGCCTCGAGTCCACTGCGGAAACCGATAACCTTCGGTGTTTCTTTCACCATTCGGTCGTGGTACAACATGGGCGCATTGTGAAACCCTTTAGACAAGCTGAGAGCCAAGTCTGTCGGGAGCCAGAGTATGTTTTTCAAGAATTTCTTCGACATTCGACTGCCGTGCGTGCGTATTTCGTAGATAACGCCATGGCCCTTGGGTGACTCTATATAGCTCAACAGTTCTGACTGGTCAACCGGCTTGCCTTGTCTCTGACCAGCAGCGCTAGCTGGTAAATTATCGTTCATCTTGTTGTGTCTCACGTTATCGTTCTCGTTGTCGTTCGTATCGAGGCTCATCTCATCATCATCGTTATTTGACCGGCCAAGTCCACGACACTCGGAAGGCCCATGATACTCTGCAGGCTCATGATACTGCTCCTCATCACTATCCACGACTGGATCCTGACTTCTGCGGGATTTCCTCCATGAAGATCTTGATGAGGGATGACTGCTTTGACGAGTATCACGTATTGCGCGACCCGTGGTGACAAAATCCGACACAACTTCATAAGGGACCTCGCCGATCCCAGTCACAAAGTTTGCAATGGCTCCGACTAGCACCTGGGCTCCAGCACTTATAGGGCCTGCAGGATTTCGATATGTGTCGTATTCAGATGGTCGGTTTCTGCGTAGTTGGTCAGTGATGTGAAAAGACTTTGCAAGGGTCAACCTACAAAGCAACATTCTGTGGTTTGATGGCCCCCATTTCAACCAGTATGGCTGCAGCAAAAGCACTAAGACCTATGGAAGTATGCTTAATGTGCCACACAGCAGGACGATTGGGACATATTGCGCATCGTATAGACTTCAAGTTGAGATGCCGATGAAAGCTTCGTACCCCATCCTTCACACCCGACTCTTGCCGCATCTTATTCGCTATTTCTTGGGCCTTCTCTTGCGTTGAAGGCTTCAGCGCTGTCTGGATAGCATTGGTCAACTTCTCAGCTGTGAGTTGCTTGTGAGGCACAGGCATCGGCCCGGCCCCGGCCACTCCAACGATTCCTCCCCAGAACTGTTGATCTCCAAAGAAGGGAACGATGATAGTCGGACGACCAAGAGCAAGCCCTGCGGCAGTGGTACCCGCACCACCATGGTGGATCACGCATGATACATGCTGGAACAACCAGTCATGTGGCACGTTGCCGATGATGAGGATATTATCTGGCACGTCGATACCGTCGACCCCGAGGTTTCCCCAGCCTTTTGAAATAATTGCCCGCTGGCCGGCATTCTTTATCGCTTCGAACACAATTTGAGTTAGTCTGACTTGGTTTTCTACCACGATAGAGCCGAATCCAACGTAGAGTGGAGTGGGTCCTGCCTTGAGGAAATCATCGATCTCTTTTGGAGGATTGTAGTCTGACTTTGCAGGTAGCACACTAAACCCACAGATATCGATGTGGTCAGCCCAATCGCGAGGCTTCGGCAACAATGCCGGCGACCTAAGGCAAAGTGTAATTAGCAAACCATAGTCTGTGAACGGTTCAAATCCGCCGATTTCGGGTTAACCCATACCACAGATATGAGAACGGGACACCGAGGCGCGCGGGCAAATTCGGCGCCGTGATTGAGTCTAACGGATCAAGTGCGAGGCACTTCTTCCGCCACGAGTTGACAAGATCTCCCAATCCCTCCCATATCATCATATCCACAACGGTATAAGAAACGAGGTTTGCAACTGTTGGCTTGCAATCTTGTTGGTGGAGAACGGCTAAAGGATGCGGGAACGACTGCGTAGCTGACCAGGGCATTCTAAGAAATTTCCATTAGAGGCACCCTCAGTTTCATGTTTGAAGATGCACTCACGTGAACATCATATGAAGTGGAATCCCCAGTCTCTGTGCGCAATGAATATGGCCCAGGCTGGGCGGGTTAGCGATAATTGCATCAGCGACAAACGGCCTCCGACGATAGTCCACCGTGTCACTCCAAAGATCCTCCTTAATTTGATGCAAGTCTGTACCGTCCCCTGTTTCGATACATGACTTCCAACACCCGTATATGATTTCCTTCATTTCGCGCCGACGTTTCTGGATGGCACCGCTGCGAATCGTGCTGAATGCGGGGAGTAGGGATGGGTTTTTGACCATGAACGCCATCAGTTCCTCAGGGTCACCACCGAGATTGAAGAACTCCAAGCCGCTGTCAAGTACGAACTCCCGGAAAGCGAGATGGGTTGCTAGTCGTACGCGGTGTCCATATGTCTTTAACTCTTTTCCCAGCGCAACAAACGGCTGGATATCACCCCGAGATCCGATAACTTGAATGACGATGTTCAGCTTTAGTGGAAAGTCTCTGCCCTCATCTTTTGGTATTGGTTCTGGGGTCGGTTTGTCCTCTAGATCCTCTAGGTCTGGTGGCGCAGTTGTCGTTTGGACGCGATTCAACAGGCCTGCAAGATGCGGCATGTGCTCGTCGATCTTTATATCAAGGCGGCCATCGCCTAGGAAAGAGTCACTATTAGCCACAGCTTGTAACGATTCACTTCAATCACGAACTCAAGATTTTGACCCCGGTATTTCGTCGATCTGTATTGATGTGCTTCCGCTCGCCATTCGGGGAGAGCGAAACGCTGACCTCCTCAGGCCAGTCCTCCGATCGGATTGATCCTTGGCGGCTTGATCTGCGCCTCCTAGTTGGTGATGCCGGCTCCATTCTTCGCGGGAGATCGGCCTGATGCGGCCAACTAGAGTGACACAGTTCAGAATTAGTGGGAGGGGATGTGTGTATGTTCACGTATTGGAATTGATAACGTGTGTGTGGATAAAGAGCATTAAAAAGAATATGATTCCAAGGTTACCTCTACTTCGATGATGTCAGAAGGGCCCAGTCTATTACCGCCCAGCTCGGATTCTGCCTGCAGTATAGTTGACAATTCCTTATACATTTGATATTGTAATTAATATTCGGGTGCCTATGTATAATTCATATGACTTCCAAGGTTGTTCCTTTATAGTTGTTCAGAACTAGAAGAATCATCTAGCCAGTGAGCCCGGTCAAAATTGTCTACAACGTAGATATGCAAGTGCAATCCCGGCACCCCGGATCTTCCATTGTGGGTCCCGATCGGGATCAGCGACTTGGACCTCGGGATTACACCTGGGCATATATATATTTAGTTACTGGTTTCAATGTCCATATGGGCAGACCTTTAATATTTGCTCCCGAGGTAGAAGATCGCTGCCATATAGATATAATCTTATATTTCGTAGCAGCAAATATTGGTTGAAATCAGTTTCTATATTGGCGGATGACATTATATGGTTCCATATATTCTTGCATTTCGTCGCATAATAACTCAAGTGCCTCGTCCGCAGTGATGCGACTATCTGGTAGGAATCGTATTAACCCTTGAGTTAATCGTAATAGAGGCTGAAGCTCTGGGTCGTGCACATTTTCTGCAAACTTGCATTCTATCTTGGAGGGTCCATAGTCTTTGAGCGGAATTAGCGGAAACATCTTGGATTGTGAGAGATCATATTGCTTGCCTTCATTCATGTCCCAATCACGGCTAGGACTGGTCTGCATTTCATTCCATTGAGGCTCCCACTCGATTGGCAATGTCTCCACAAAACCAATCATCTGGAAAACCAGATAGTCGTCTGCGTCAAAATACCAAAATGGATAGATCGTGAACACAAAGGCGTAAATCTAGATTATTGTTGTATACCTCTATTAGTACTGTGACTACAAGTAGATAAGAGAAAAGGAGCTTGACATACCATGCAACCTGCTCGCCATAAATCGAGGCGATAATCAAAGTGGTCAGTGAAAATCGTCTCAGGTACCTGTAAATTACTCGGCTGGGCAAGCTTCTCGGGCTGCTCCCCTTCAAGAAAACTCTCTCCGAAATCAAAAAGCCGAATATCTTCCTCGTCCTCGTCAGTCCAGTCGACCCATTCTGCTGCCTTAACCAACTGGGTCGGCAACCCGTTGTCTAAAGGTGCTCCATCAATACGGGCAAGCGGCTCAATTTCCGGGAAGCCAAGCCCATCAAAGAACCCTTTCTCGGGTGATTTCAACAGTTTATTGCAAGTAAATGCGATGTTCCGGCCACTGACGTCTGATACGAGGTCAGTACAACTGCGTCGGAACTACATGAACCACGCCGGAAAAAATGCTCTTACCGCCATGGCACATGCCGGCACTATGAATAAACTTGACAGCTTTCAGCAGTTGGGTAGACATTCGAAGTATATCTTCCGGCTCGAGCTTATCATCGCCCTCGTAATAATCTCTCAGGACCATATCGACTGTAGGGCCAAGTAATTCGAGTACAAGACATTGATGGACTCCGTTAGGGCCATTGTGAGTAAAGTCATCAAGCAGCTGAACAATATATTTCGAAGAAAGGTTCCCTCCAGAATGCTTTTGGAGGAGTCTGAGGTTTCGCAGCTCCCCTGATTCTGACGCATTTGCGGTCATGATCTTCAACGAGACCCACTGGTTTTGTCTAGAATCATATTAGCCGTGGCTTGGCGAAAATGGTTCGCTTAAGGAGCTGACTCTCTGTCCTTTGCAAGCCACACAGTCGAAAACCCCCCATATCCTAACTTATGGTGGATTTCATAGCGACCATTCTTTAAGGTATCTCCAAGGGTGACAGGGTGGTATCCCCCGAGTTTGTATCTTGACAATGACTCCTGGGTATAGAGAAGATTATTTTGGCGGAACTCAGATAACTGCATGTTCGAATGTTGACGAATGGAATGAAGAGGGGGCTACTCGAGTGGGGAGAGGACGTCATAGTTGGGAAGGTCATGTGCCCTGGAGGTTGCCTAGCCCCGGCCTGCGGGAGGCGCCGAGATTGTTGTCATCGTTCCGCCCCGGAGAACCTCCGAGATAGCCCCCGGGATAGCCTCCCGGGATTCTCTTGCAATATTGGCAACCTGAGTGATTGGCTATAACACGCCGTACGGGATTCAGCGGCACATCGTACAACCTCCCGAGATCGGGAATTGATACTAATTCAGGGCCTCGCTCTCCGCGTTCCCCTCAATTCTTCGATTCAATGGTATAATATGATCGATTACCCATGATGTTAGCGACACTGAGAACCTTTCTAGCCGTCTTTTCTCGGATATTCTTTCAAAGGTTCTTGTTCTTCGGGGACTTTTTAAAGTATTTTCAGAGATCTTTTGACGTTCTTCTTCCCGTCTTAGTGCAAGATTGGTTTCTTGGAAACTCAGCCACCCGCCAGATCCCGAACTAGCCGAGTATTTTGCTCGCCGATTCTACTCAAAGCGGTGTTTTCAGCCGGCTATAGAAGGAAAATGGTGTCCGAGGCGGAAAATGGTGTCCGACTCGGCGAGACACCGGGGCCCCGCGAATTATGCAACCTACAGAGCCACCGGCATACGTATGGTTTAGGGAGTTTTCCCCGCGTCTCCCCGCATCTTCCCCCAGCCAGTGGAGTCAATGTCAAGCGTAAACTCTAAATGTCACTTCATAGGACAACGTAAAGGAGTGAAACTGGTTGGAGTAATTGATATTGATCTGATTGGTGTACAAATTGGACAAAAGAAACTCCACATCCACAGTTTTGCGCTTATATCTGAAAGATATCCTCAATTGTTGTTTTCTTAATTGGATACTAAGAGACTCTTTTAGAATACATACCTTATTATCTCAGTTTGCATATAGACCGTTCTGTTTAGCTACCAGACTCGAAACAAGACAATGGTGGACAAGAACGAATTTCCAGAGACCGAACACCTTGAATCCGATATAAAATCGAAACCTACTCTCATACTTCCCTCTGAATCAGAACGACAACCATATGGTGAAGCTGGTATTATCTTCTCCCGATTTCTCTATACGCATCACGTACTAATCCACCATCACGCAAAACAGGCCTCAAGGGTATCCTCACAAACAAGTATGTCGCAGTATGTGCCGCCTTCGCAACACTGGGCGGGGCAATGTTCGGCTACGACCAAGGCGTCGTCTCCGTAACACTTACAATGGACCATTTTCTTGCTCGATTTCCTGAGGTTGGCCCCGATGCACCTGGTGCAGGATTCCAAAAAGGAATCCTCACTGCCATGATCGAGCTGGGGGCTTTCATTGGAGCAATGAATCAAGGATGGATTGCCGACAAGATCTCTCGCAAGTGGTCCATCATGGTTGCGGTTATAATCTTCCTTTTCGGTTCCGCGCTACAGACTGGAGCCATGAGCTTTGACATGCTCGTTGGTGCTCGTTTTGTCGGAGGTATTGGTGTCGGCATGCTGGCTATGGTTGCACCGCTGTATATCTCTGAGATCGCGCCACCGGAAATTCGTGGTACTTTGCTTGTTCTGCAGGAGCTTTCTATCGTTACTGCTATCGTGATTGCTTTCTATATCACATATGCCACACGATACATTCCTAATGAATGGTCGTGGCGCCTTCCTTTCCTCATTCAGGTGTGCCTTCCCCGTTAGTGTTGATTTGTCCTTTCCTAACCACATGGATAGATGGTTCCTGCCATATTCCTAGGCATCGGTATGCCTTTCCTACCATATTCACCTCGATGGCTCGCTGGTCGAGGTCGAGATGAAGAAGCTCTCCAGGTACTCTGCAAATTGCGAGGCCTCGATACTACTGACGACCGCGTGATTCGAGAATGGGTTGAGATTCGCTCCGAGGTAGCGTATTGCAACGAAGTGAGCATTGTGAGACACCCAAATTGCCAGGACGGAAGTTCCGCCAGTCGTGCTATGCTGCATGTCTGGAGCTATCTGGACTGTTTCCGCAAAGGGTGTTGGAAGCGTACGCATGTCGGTATGGGATTGATGTTTTTCCAACGTGAGTATTTCCCTATCCTGGTGGACCCACCACTTTCCCTTGCTGTCCTCCCACGGTAGCTAACTCGTATTCTCTGCACAGAATTCGGCGGTGTCAATGCCCTCATCTACTACTCACCCAGTTTATTCGAAGGAATGGGTCTGAACTACTCGATGCAACTTCACATGTCCGGCGTCATCAACATCTGTCAGATGGTAGCCTGTTTCTGGTCACTATGGGGAATGGATAAATTTGGTCGGCGACCTTTGCTTTTTGGTGGTGCTAGCTGCATGATTCTTGCGCATCTCATCATCGCCGTCCTGATGAGCCAGTACCAATCCAACTGGCCTGATCATTCCACAGAGGGCTGGGTTTGCGTCGCCTTCTTGTGCTTCTTCATGCTGAGCTACGGAGCTTCTTGGGGTCCTGTCCCTTGGGCTCTCCCAGCTGAGATCTTCCCTTCGTCACTACGTGCTAAGGGTATGGCGTTTTCCACAATGTCGGTGTGGCTTAACAACTTCATCATTGGACTTATTACTCCGCCGCTTGTGCAAAACACTGGGTATGGAACTTACGTGTTCTTCTGCGCATTCTGCGCCCTGTCATTTGTTTGGACGTGGTTTTTCGTTCCTGAGACTAACGGGAAAACCTTGGAGGAAATGGATGCTGTCTTTGGGGATAATTCTACGAGTGTGGAGACGGAACAGCGCGCGAGGATCGAGGCTACAATCTGGGCCAATGCTGCGGCACGGTCTGATGGGCTCGAAGGCACCCATCAAATTACTTAGATGGGCAACTTTGCTTTCGGATTGCATCTTTGATGCAGTGGATGTTACTTGTATCAGTTTTCTCTGTGGTGCTCATATAGATCATACAGACGTATGGGAGGTTGTGTGACCTCTCTGTTTCCTCCCAGGCTATATTCCTTGACCACTGTACATAGCCTTTTTTTTCTCTCACATAGATAAAGAGTTCATAGACTTCTTCCCTCCAAAAATCTACAATGTCTTTAGTTCAAAACTCAGCTCCGATCTTCTCAGAGACCTTCGCGCTGCGAGTGTCTTGTTGCAGAATCCAAACACCGAATCGACCCCGACATGCTCTCTGCACGTGCTCCACCAACACAAGTGCGGCTTCGGAGGTATACCCGTTTGCAGTTTATTTCGGCCAAGTGCACATCCAATGCCGGGTGTCAGGTATATAATCGACCGCCTCTCATTAATGACACGGAGCCAATAGGGGTGCTTTCGGTCAAAGGCACGGGCTCAGCTGCTGATGGCAGATAGACCTTTGTGGCCGCCATTCTTCAAACTCCTGGAGAATGGGGCAAATGTCGCCTTATCGCAAGACGTACAGTTCGCATTACAGAAGCGGTCTGGATCACCGCTCGTAACGTGGCTTCGGTTCGTGCCGCTATCCGGAACTCCCCGCGCCCTAGTAATTTAAGTGATTTTACAGTTCAGTACCCCGTTCAATACAAAATGCAGGTGCCCAGGTGGCACCGATTTTCCTTGGTCAGCAAACCTAACACCCGTGGACCACACCAAGTGGAGAGGCGGTGTGTTTCTGCCAGAAAGTGGGGTTATAATGAACTAAATGTGTAGATCTTTCGCCCTTCGGGGCATATGGTCAACTGAAAATATACAGAGAAGATTAGCATGGCCCCTGCACTAAGGATGACACGCATAATCAAAGAGAAGCTACCTATTTTTTTATTTTCGTCACGCAAACTCAATTATGATTTTATAGTACGAGCTTTTTATGATATCATTGTAATGTTTACTCTGTGCATGGGTCATGTGACATGCCATCGCCGTTCGACTCACCATGTTGTCACAGTTATGTTAACTATCAGCCTTTCATCTCCATATGTCGCCTTTTGTTATTCCGCTTCAATTGGTTCGCGTAGTCAATTTGGTTCCCATTGCACTATACTTTTTATATCCTACAACACACGTGGTGTCCAGGTGGTTAAAACGGATGATGTCATAGCCACAGGTAGTGAAGTGGGGCGCAAATGGCAAAAGCGACGGTGGGTTTGGCGAAGGTCGCAAAACATCATGCCTTATTCCCCACGCATATGCTTCGAGTCGAACAAATTATTCCATCGCCAAACGCGAGACGTAAATGCCGAGGCCAATTGAACGAAATCGTAAGTCCTAGTCGCGCGGCTTTGGATCTCTGAAACCTTGGAATTAACCCGGGGTTATCTCATCTCTAGGCTGGTAAGTCAGTCGAATTATTCCCTGGTCATTGTCGGTCTTCCAAGCCGTACCATCGTACCATCTCCCTTTCCTCGTTGTAGGTTCGCTGGGGGCTTGAAACAAATTGCTAATGCATTACTACTCAGTCAAACGTGCAGGTCACGGCGGGTCAAATGTTAGTCTTGCATACCTTGACTCTTCCAAAGCTATTGGTCACTGACCGCGGGCCCATTATAATGTAACAACAGGTGACGGAAGAAGGCCCAAATGCTTACCATGTCAACGCATTGCTCGTGACTGTCATTGGATCGAGGAAGCAGGCACAATAGCAGCGCCGATAGTTTCAGCATACCAATCGAGCCCTCTGGCCCCAGCTGCTACTCACCATGAAACCGAATATACCTCCACGGAGCATCCTGAATATGCCTTGCAGGATCCACAAGTTGCCAAGTTATTCCGCCACTACATAGGAACCTTGGCAGCATGGTATGATCTCAATGACAGCAAGCGCCATTTCAAGGATATCGTCCCCGTCAGAGCTCGATATAATCCACTATTGCTTAGCTCCATTCTCGCCTTTTCTGCTGCCAACCAACTCCGCACCCTTGGGGAAGACACGTATCTGGAGATCGCTGAATTTTACCACTACGATAGTGTGCGCAGATTGATTTCCCTCACTAAGAATATTGATAGCATTCCTCTTGGTGAAACCCTCGCCGCCATTTGCCTTTTGCGATCGTATGAAATTATCGCTCGTCAGTAGTTTGTCGACGCTCCTAATTCCTAAACCTTGTTAAAAGACAGAGGCTAACAGTTTAGTATCAACTTTAGAGAATGTTAGCTCTCAGAGTCACTTGCAGGGATGCTATTCTCTTCTGGCGAGTCGGCGGATTCATCTCACAGCAGATCTACTCAGCGCAGGATACTGGAACTACCTACGAGAAGACATTACGGTGGCTCTAATAGAGCAACGTGGTCTAATGATCACTCTATCCGATCAAAATGCTCCACCAGAACCAACAGAGGATGCGGACTTCGCTAACTACATCACATTCTTGCTCGGCAAGATCATCAACCGGTGTCTGTCTGTCGATTCAAGTGCGTTGAGCCCTCTCGAATGGGAAGCTATGAAGGCGGATCTAGACGAATGGAAATCATCACTCCCGCCATCGTTTGATACGATACAAACACCCGGCCTCGGGAAACAGAGTGGTTTCCCGTCTGTCTGGACACTACGAACCTGGCATGGTGAGTATACTCGATCTACGCTCCATTCAGCCTCTAATCTGATAAGTGTCGACGCTCCATTACTACCACACCGCCATGGGGATTCTATGGCTGGCGCGGCCTGCGACTCAACCTCTGAAAGCTCTACAACGCATCGATGATATGGAATGTTTACGGCGGAAGTTGGAATACCACGCGACTGAAATTTGTGCCCTGGCCATTTCAAGCGACTCGGCACCGGTCTGGGTTAATGCTTTTGGCCCAATTGCGTTTTGTGAGTCCTGTCGAACTCCTTTTCCTGTTATTTAGTCTCACGCATTTTGTGCATAGGTTGCGGTTGGATTCAAGATACCCAGAAGCGCGTGGAGATGGCAGAAGAGATGGGAAAGTGGGGGAAGCTGACTGGATGGCCGGTTTCCAATATAGCAGATGCTCTTTGTCCGTCGGAGATGGTCCATTAGTCAATCACGCTGTTGTATAACAGGTGTGACATACTCCATACGATAATAATAAAATGCTCTAGCTGACGCTTGATGACCCGTATCGTATTGATATCTACAAGGTCGACAGGTATTCCATTTCATTCTTCTCTTATTGACGACGTGCAGGTGAGCGGAAAGATGTAAGATTGGTGAGGGTAAAGAGAAAGAAAGAAAGATGAAGAGCACATTTGGGTTCAAATTAACCTACTCCTCCTATTGGGTCTCTTGCGATGGCCTTTTTGATAATGCAAGATCAGTTTGGGTCAAGATGGCCGGTGGTCACTTCCTCTTATAGCTCGGGTGACCTGCCCAAAGATATGCAGCTAGTCACCTCAAACACAAATTACACAGAACTGCTCCTCGCGCATACTGATACTGCAGGTGGGGGGTGTGACTGTCTAAGGCCTGCCCTTTCCTCCATTTGCCATGGCCTCTAGGGCTGCTTCTTTATACATGCAGTCAATCAAAGTTATTCTATCTTATGGCTCCGCAATCAATTACCAGTACGAGCAATCCCCTTCAGTTTAAGGGTACTGGTTGAAGTCGTAGGCATTTCCAAAGCCACGGTTCAAATACCGCGAAAGTGCTTCCGGCTTGCTCACCCAGTCCACGGGAATCTCCAGCTCGGTCTGGCTCTCAATGACAGGTTTCAGATCATCCGCAAATTCAAGCTTCATAGGGTTCCTATACCACGGTGCGAAGTGAACTGTCGAAGTCAGGGACACTTTCGTGAAAAGAGTCAGAAGAAATAACTACTACTTACTCATAGCCAACATGACTCGAGGGTCCTTTGTCTGATTACCAACTCCAGCATGCCAAAGACGGAGGTCTCTAACGACCAGAGACCCCTTTGGCACCACTGGTTGACATGGCGGACGGTCTAGACGACGCTTCTCTAGCTCATCAAGCTTAATACGACCACTAGCACGATCGCCGTGTTCCCCTTCTTGGACATGTAGGCCCGTGTCACTGTGTGTTCCTAGCCATACCTCGGTAGAACCGTTCTCCGGAGTCATGGTTATGAGGGGAACATTTATCACATGTGCAAAAGGATGAGATGGGTGAGCGAAGTCTGCGTCTGAGTGGACAGGCTGGGACACCGGAGGGTTCTCTGCCGTTGGAGGCATTGCAGTATTTCCCGAGCAGAACGTCCATTTTGGGCGGGGTCCTAGTGCTTTTGAGGTGATTTGAGTGGCGATGGGGTCTGGTAATAGTTAGGAGCTGTGGACTGAAAGTGTAATCAGGATTTGCGGACTTACTCATGAAAATACTGGGCTCGAAGTACTCCCTTACTGGAGGAGCATCTTGTTGGATATTCCCGGGGTTGTAGTTGAATGGGCTGTTTTCTTTCTTTGACTGAAGATAATAGGCATCTTCGACCATCCTTTTGTTGAGATGGTCGAGGCAGTCATGGGGGATAACATTTTCAATAACCACAAGCCCATCATGGTGCAGGCTACGTATTGCGACTTCTAGATTCTGATCGGAAAGTCGTTCATGTTTGATCTCATCTCTCGATGGACGGATGGATGTCGGATGGTTCGTCAGTTTTCCGATTTGGGTCGATAGAAGCCGGATCTGACAGCGGTTCAACACCTTTGGAGCGTTGAAGAGGACTTGACTCATGGTTATTCGAGTGAGACCGATATACTTTGGAGAGGACAGTTCGTATTTTGCAGTGTGGAAACGGGCGGCATTGCCAATTATTTATGCCTCAGTTGCACGTGTCACTTCAATGTGATAACCATTGCGGAGCCTGGACTTTTGTCTCTATTCTCTTCTCTCCTCTTTCTCGCCTTTTGGTGGAGCCATTCTCATCGGTATGTGACTACGCGGGGAGTCAGATATGCGGGGACAATTGGATGGACCTGTTATATTAGTTGGATTTACGAGGCACTAGTCATTTCCAAGGTTTCCTTGCCTTCGCAAATCGCAATACTCAGTTCAAACAGCCTCGCAAAAGCGTATGTTCGCTAAACGGCTCGCATTTGAATGGATTTCCCGTCGCCTTTCGCCAAACCCATTAAGCGAAAGCGAAATCCACTCACCCCATGCCACGTCTACACCCATTTAGACGATCCTCGACTTTTTGAAAAACACGCGGATCAAAAGTCCAACCTCATGGAACATTAACCTGCTGCTGGAAACCCCATATCCCCACAATGATACACCACTAACCTCTTGTCCCAATTACTTGGAGATTTCGACACAAGGCTACACAGAAGAGATCTCTAAGAGAGCTAATGTACAGATATATAATAATTACAGTGGGGCCTGGCGGATCAATAGAGCGTGCCAGCACGCCTCGGTATCATGTACGTCTTCGATCATCAAATCTCTATAAATGAAGGTCCCATAATGATCAATACTCTACGTCCTTTTAAATATGTATACGTTATCTCACTCCATACCACCTAGCACCTGAATGCAGCAAAGCTAACTACCCTTGCACCACCGATCCGCTGTATACCCGACGCAGCGACCGCCGCCACGAGACCACTTGCACCGACCACATGACCATCAGGCGCTGGAGAAGAAATTGGATGACCTACCCCAGAGGTCACACCATACGGCATATTGAGCCTTCTTGCGACAGCTTCCTGCCTCCATTATGCACATGGATGCTTCAACGGCCTCGAAGCCTACCACGGCAATAATAGGAGACCTCCCCTCTTCAGCCCAGGCCGTAACGGAGCGTGTGTATAACTGTCCTCAAAGGGAATATCCCTACCCCGGTTTCCCCGGAGGAATTAAAGAAGCTAGTCCTCATCATGCTCCACGTCGGTGCCACGAAATGGCTCTCTACCTAGATATGGAACATTTTGAATCCTAATCGTCCATTGGTTCGCTATATTAGTAGATACCTACTGGAGGGCATTCTACCTCTTATAGAGGGATCAATCATTTATTCCATCGAAATAGCATCTTGGTACACTTTCTGGTATTTGACAAGGAGACTCATCGACGAAGTCCTATACACTGAAATACCCAACCCGGGTTTCGTGGCTTCCAACAATCTGAGACCATGGTTCTATTCCTAGCATAACGAAGATATGCCTTTCTAGCTTGTGGTTATCATGACCTCAAACAGGTGTGTTGGCATAGTTGCATCCCTTGCACCACCAACAGTGACCGTCGTTGAAGTTGGCGTAGGTATACCATTCAAGGTGAGCATAGTGGGTAGTCGGGCCCGATCCGGCCTTTGAGGTTTCCCAAGTGTTCGGAGAGCACCATGACTTGAGCTTCTGAATGTCAGCCTCCGGGGGGTCCCCAGCGGATTTGTATTGACAGGTATCGCAATTGTATCCGAACCAATTGCAGTCGGTAGAGCACCAACTACTTCCCAGTTTCCCACAAATATTGTTGATGCCTCCGAAAGTCGTGTTCTCCCCTCTCTCCGCATTGGTAAAACCGACTTGCAGAAGCTGGCGAGGCGATGGCCACTGAAGCCAAGAGGGCTGTCAGGAATTTCATTCTTGGGGATCGTGAGATGTGGTGGGCTATATCAAAGACGTTAGGACGTAAGACCTGCGAATTAAGGAACAGAACTCACTTTCTTACGCAAAAGTGATCTCAGTTGTTTTCTCTGAGTCTTGGGATTGGTACCGTAAAAATAACACGGCAATGAGATCCTATTTATGCTCCACTATAGATTCATATTATGGTAGGCCGATCACTGGGATAATGTGCCGATAATTAGAATTGTGTGGCTGGCTCTAAAAAGAAATTCTTGGATAAAAACAAAGATATTAAATCTCAATGTCCAGTTAAGGGGGAAAGATAAAAAAAAGAAAGAAAAAACCTGCGTTCGCATAAATTATAAGTGCCGATCAGATGCATTATGGGGCAGTTTGAATGCGACTATTAAGAAGCATAACTAGTCCATTGCGATGTATCCCATTTGGCCTCGTTTTGGAATCTTCACGGGCCGCCCCGGGTGGGAAGTGGACTCTCGGGGACCGTCCGGGTCCGGCTAAAAGCCCATGCGTCTCGATAAAACCACGATCGACATCGAATTGACACAGCTGTGCCAAGCAGGGAACACTAGGATAGTGGAGACGAAACGTTTCTCCACAGGAGGATGAGACATGCAGAGCCCACTCTGCAAAACCCTACTCAGTCATACTGAGGCTTAGCTGAACCTCAAGAGTTGAGGCTGGGCTGAACCTCAAGAGCTGAGGCTGGGCTGGACATCAACAGATCACGACAGGGAGATGACGATCAGTAATATTTTCTCAACGGAGACCCTTTTGTTGCGATAATAGTTTGATTACCACCTCAATAGTCCCATATAGGTCCTAAGTACAGGTTACAACTACCCACAGGTTTTCCAATCATTCAGCTTCACCTATTGGGCGATGGTGGTTATCATCCGTCGATTAGCGGAATAGCGTCGACATTGTGGAAGCGACGAAGGTGCTGGACGAGATGATCTTTCCGTCTAAAAGTGGGTTATTGACATTTCATGCAAATCCCATGCTTGTGTTCATCAAGATGTTCACTGAAAGGATCCAGTTTGCTGCAATAAACGCAATGCATCCGGCCTGCTGATGGCAATATAACGGATCCTCCAAGTGGTGCGCAAACCCAGTTTTCCAAATTTAGGTGAAGCGACTTTTCATGTCGAGCCCAATCGTATTTGGTCTTGAATTGATTACAGCAGAAGGTGCAGCAGAATATACGCGGCTTGGTTACGGCCGGCTTTCTTTTAGTTCTTCCATTGCCTTGCGATTTGCGCACTCGACTTGAGACTAGGCCGCTTATTTCCTTTTGCGTTGAGCCCTAGCTGCCGTTTGATAATCCGGACGTAACTGATTGGTGAGATGAATCACTAGCAGAGCTTCCAGCACTCGTTGTCGAAGCTGGACGAGAACCGGTCCGACGATGTGTTTGGAAGACGTTGGTAATGCGGTGGGCAGACATTGCAGATCCAGGATCAAGGCGTGTCTGGTCTCCATTCTCTGAGTTGTTGGTATGCGAACTCTGAACTGCGTCCTTAATCGCAGACAAAGAAGCAGGCTTATCTTCAGGAGAGGTGGGGGTGCTGCCACCTTGTAAGAGGATCGGAGGGGCTTGCATTTGTCGGAATAAAGCCGGGGTAATCTTGTCACCAATCCTTTCAATATTATATCTGCTTCTACGTCTTGGGAGACCTCGGTTAGGCTTGTTTCCCTGGTTTGGTGGGACTTCATTGAAGGGTAGATGTTGGTTCTCCGACAAACTGTAGCCATTGGTCCCTGTTGCGGATAAACATTTTGTTGAGAGATCACATCCCATATGATCCGTTGGCCCGAAGACTTGTTTGCTAAAGTCTCCCATTGTAAATATGTCTTGCAGTCAGCGAACCATGCTCCAATCTTATCGTGAACGTATTAACTCAAGATGCAATAATCTCCGGGCCAGCATAATCACAATGTCTTTGAACGAATCCTTTATGCACAGCTTCATAAATGCCTCCGCGCCAAATCATTGCCATCTTCGCATAACCCACATCGTTGGGATGTGTGCCATCTGCCAGATCACTGATCTTCGGCCCATCAGAACTATGCATATCTTCAAAGATAATTTTCCTTCCTTCCGCTGCTTTCACGTTTGCCATTTCCCGAAATTTCTCGTTGATGCGCAGGACCCGTGATTCAATCTTTCCATCCAAATTTGGAAGGAGAGTAGAAAGGATGACTGTTGAGCCAGAAGACGTCGTCCAAAGGTATTCAAGCATCTCACTTATTCGCTCGCCAGCAGTGTCAATTTCGAAGTTCTGCACGCAATCATTTGAGCCAGCGTTGACGGTAAAGATGTTCGGCAGTAAGCGAGGAACTGAGATTTTGACCTTATTAGTAATTTGGTCGATTCTGAAACCCCGCCATCCTTCGTTCTCATTATTCTCCATTGAACCTGATTTGCGAGATCCGACCATATTCACAATATAGCCATCCGAAATAAGAATCTCTTGAAGAATTCTCCTATACCCGTTTCCATCACTAGACTAGGAGCCATAAGTGACAGAGCCGCCTAGTGGCATGGTTCGCAAGTTCATTTTGGCTCTATTTATCCGCGAAGCTCCTATATAATGTATGAGCATAATAGAGATACCATAAGTAAAGAGTTGTATACCATAACCTGCCAAGTTGGTCTTGTTTTGGCCTATCTGCGGAAGAAGCTTAATCTGACGCGCGATATTTGGTTCGACCCTATTGGTTCTATGCGCGAGGCAGTGAATGGTTAGTTTTCTGGATAATCTGCGACTATAGGAATATGCCATGGTCGATGGATAACATATCTAAACACGTCACGGAGCGCACTTCGCAGCAACCTTAGAAGAGAGCAGTGATCCTTATATAATCTCGCTGGTTCCCCCGCCGTCATTTCGGTGTTTTTATTATATCCCCGAGGTCCCCAGGTAATAACCCCAGGGTCGAGGGTAACTTTGCTCACTAAGTATATAAAATAAAACGAGGAATGCAGAGCAATAATTTCCACATTCAGCAAGAGGGGACGCAAGGGGGCTTCTTCCAAGGTGAATACCTCAGTAATTGAACCATTTGCCGGACCTATTCGGCGAAATTGTTAGGTTGCCGTGTATAGAAACAGGTAATGGGTAATTCCTACTTTGACCGAACATGTAACTGAGAATGCTCGTGCAACCTAGAGGTAAGGTAAAAGACATAGAAAGAGGCATTTTTGTAAGATCATCTCACCTCGATGGTTTGTATTTGCCTTACTCTCCTTTACTCTTCGATAGTCATACATGTGCAGATTTCCAATTCCACACAACTTCACCGTTTTTTCTCTATATATATGATGGTCGCCTCTCCGCCCTATCATTGGCCACCTAGCATTCCTCGTCTTAGATTTGCGAATAGAGAATTGCAAACAATATTGGAAATAAAAATCATATTCTATTTCATAGAATTTCACAGATATCAAAATAATAATAAAAGATCATCTAACATACAGAACCATCTAGTTCAAGAGCCACGCTCGAAGAATCAAAAAATAAAATCGTAAGAACATCAAAATCAAGCCTCAGCCTTAGCGCCAACACTCTCATGGTGCGTAGCAGCCTCAGCCTGCTTCTCGCCGGCATCAATCTCAAGCTGCGCAGTGTAGTTGACGGAAGGAACCCAACCAACCGAGTTCCAGGCACGGGGAACCTTAGAGTAAAGCTCATCGACCTGTTCGAGCGACAGGCCCTTGGTCTCATAAATGCAGGTGTAAACAAACACACCACAGATAAAGCAGAATCCACCCCAGATGAAGAACACCTTAGACTGGAGATTGGCGTTTCCAGGTCCGCTGTTCACCATGTACGGGGTGGCGTAGGCAATAGCCCAGTTGAGCAGCCAGTTGGTGGCGGTGGTGATGGAGAGACACTTGGCACGGGCCTTGAGAGGGAACAGTTCACCTGTCACGACCCACGCGACAGGACCCCAGGAACTGGCGAAGAAGAAGATGTAGATGCACACGAAGGCGATGAGGACTTTGTTAGACACATCGTTGTTGACGGCTGTGCCCACGATCGCGACGATCAGCTGCGAGACGCACATGCCCACGGCACCGAACATGAGAAGAGGGCGACGACCCCATTTTTCGACCATGTAGAGACCGGGGAAGGTGGAGACGACGTTGATAATGTTGGTGATCAGGGTGATGATGAAGGAGTTTTGGATTCCGGAGTTCTGGAAGAAGGTTGTGCCGTAGTAGACTGCGGATTTGGTTAGTGGGATGCGGATAGGATGGTTGGGGTGAAGGGAGACATACAGATGAAGTTGACACCAGCGAGCTGCTGCAGACCCTGGACGGCGCAGCCAGTTGCTAGACGCTTGCCGAGGGTTCCACGGACGATCTCGATGTAGGTAGCCTTTCCAAGGCTCATTTCATAGTCATGGTTGGCCTGGATCTCGGCGAGTTCGGCGACGACAATGGGGTCGTTCACTTCCATGCGACGGAGACGAGCGAGGGCCTTAGTGGCTTCCTCGTAGCGGTCTTGCTTGATCAAGAAGCGAGGGGTTTCGGGAAGGATCAGCATGCCGACAACGAGGATGATAGCCCAGGCGAATTGGACGGCGATGGGGATACGGTAGCAGCCGGTGTCATCACGGTCCTTGGTGGAGTTGTTGACAATGGCGGCGAGGAGGAGACCGACTGTGATGGCAAGTTGGTAGGCGCCGACGATTGTACCACGGATCCATTTAGGTGCGGTCTCGGATTGGTAGAGAGGGATTGTTGCGGACAGG
Source organism: Penicillium sp. CF05 (assembly GCA_002916455.1). NCBI lineage: Eukaryota > Fungi > Ascomycota > Eurotiomycetes > Eurotiales > Aspergillaceae > Penicillium > Penicillium sp. CF05. The sequence continues at coordinate 116,326 of PKQL01000006.1, read as the reverse complement.
AGACCGACACCCAGACCAGCGAAGAAACGACCGGCCACGAAGAGGGGGATGGATGTTGCGATGGTCTGGAGGATGACTCCAAAACAGAAGACGAAACATTCCATGATCATACCCCATCGTCGACCGAACTTATCGGCAATAGGGGCAGCGCCGAGGGCACCGAAGAAAGTTCCTGCCGAGAGGAGAGAGACAATCATTGATGATTCCGAGGATGTGACATCGGGCCAGTTATCCTTGTCGTTGATGTAGCCGGTTGAGAACATCTCGCGCCATTTTTTCATAGCGAGGATACCGCTGATGGTACCTGTGTCATATCTAGATGGCTGTTAGACCTGTCTTTGAGAATAGTAGTATAGAACTTTAGAGTGGCACATACCCAAAGAGAACACCACCGAAAGCAACGAACAATCCAATCAGAATAGCCGGGGCAGCAGAGCCCACGGCATCATCTGGCCTCTTCAAAGCGAAGCCCATTGTGAGTGTGATCAGAGAGAAGCAAGTTCAACCCAAGTAAGTGTATGTGTGTGAGTATAGAGAAGATGTAGAGAAGATGTAGTAGAGAAGAGTATGAGAGAGAAAAGGTTGTTGAGTGAAATATACAAACAAAAAGGGAAGGAAAGAAAACCTGGAGGCCAACTCCCTCTATTTGTACTTCCCCAGTCCAAATTCTCAACCACATGGCCCCCGGTCTTGGGGAAAATTTGCAATCAACAAAACCCCGGCCGAAAACAGGGGGGCCTGGGAGGTCCGAATCTTGTCCAATCCCAGGATAGCATTTTCCCCATTTCCACGGATTTCTGGATGTTTTGGGCCTGGGGATAGAGTTTAGACCGAAACTGGAGAAACTAATACGGTTTAGTGGCTCAGCCCCCGGACTCTACCGGGCTGCTCATTGGCCCAATGCAAATTGGCTCGACGCCTGAACCGAGTTTTTCTTGTTTGTCTTTTTCACACTGAACCTTACCTCGTACAGGCTTTACGACCTGCGTTACACGACCTGCGTTACACTTGCCGAGCACAGTAGGATCGGCGAAATTACACATTAAGGATATGGAGTGTACGTAGTCTTGTATCAAATTGTGGCGATTTAAGCTATTCCAGTGTGTAAACACATGTCTTAGGGATACGGGACGGAAATAGCCCTTACATACCACATGACAGGCCGAAAACAGGGGGAACCGAATTGAGCCAATGCCGATCGGTATCGGCGTCCCGCATCGGGGAAAAAGGCAACGGCTTCTCACACTTTTTTTTTAACATTATGTAATTTAACGAGATTTTAATTGAGTCAGTCTTCGGTATGGTTATAGAGTGGATTATATTACATATTGAGATTACACAAATACAATAGTTGGAAGACTGAGATATTTTAAAACGTTCGATTGAAATTCCCCCATCTTTTCCCCTCAACCCCAGACCCAAAATTTCCCCAGACCTGTACGGAGTGAGGGCCGAGATTCTGAGAACCAATAATGGAAGATGTCATGATCTGTTCGCTGTTCACCGGCGCCAGATTGAGAAGAGAAAAGTATGAAAAGATTGATTTCCCCGTTTCATAGTCTCAGTTTTCCGAGGACATGGAAGCGCCAAGATGGTCGGGGAAAGCCAAACAATTGGCTTGTCCGTGGTTTGCGCCATTTTTCCCGAGTCGTCGATTGGACAGACTACCCGAAGCTATCCCGACGTAACCACCCACGGGGAATCATCGGAGACACCCGAGGCCTGTGGGTAGCTGAACCGGTGTTGGGCTCGGGGGATAAGTACATTCCGGTCAATGCCGGTGATTTTGGTGAGATTTTTGGCGAGAAGTGGCGGTTCGGGAACTAAGGCGTTAGCTGTTGCCCATTCTACTTTGCCCATTCTACTTTGCCCCTATTTTTATGTATCACAAGGTTAGTGATGGGAACAGATCACATGATCACATCAGAATCTAGGAGTACACCAATTTGGCAAGTTCTGGCGAAATGCTTGTCTATTATGTTTATGCTCGCTGAATAAAAAGGGGGCAAAAAAATATATAAAAGACTAGCCGGACTAGCTACCAGCGCCAGATCAGGATGAAATACACAGTCAACACCACTTGCGCCACAAACTTGACGGAGTGGTACAGATCCCGGACGATGAGAGATACCGTCGAGCGGGGGCGGGTAGCCGAGGCGGGGCGCCATGCAGCCTTGTCCTTTGAGGCAACAGTTCGGAAGTCCTCGTCTGTACCCCGATAAGCATCTTGCGGGGATTTAGTGCCGGGGTAGCGGGTGGAGGCTGCCATGCCATTGCGGCTGGCTAAACCACCGGCCGATGAGAGAGTAGAGCTGGACGCACCGGAGGTGTGATACTGGTGTGGGAGAGAGCGCCGCTCGGAGAGGGGGAGAATGGCGTCGGATGGGAATGGTTCTGGGGTGTAGAGGACGCGGTAAATGGAACGGAGGAGGAGGATGGAGACGCTGAGGCCTAGGATGGTGAGGTAGTAAACGAAGATCCCCAACTGGTCTGGGAGGATACAGAGGTGGTTTTGGATAGTGGGTGGTGAACCGTCCTGGATGGCCTTGCCTGTCTTGGGGTCGATTGGATTCCACAGACTGGTAAGTACGAATCCCGGTTGACGGACTCCCATTGCCCAGGAAAAGCTTTTGACAGTGATTTCATTGGGCGAGCCGTTGAATTCACGATGAGACACTTCACAGTAGTCATGGTCGTCGCCGGAATACACCTGGACGACGTTGGGTCCTGCCTTGGAAACCAATTCGGTGGAAACGGCTTGCGTCAGGACATTCTGGTACTGATAGCCTCCAGCAATTCTCAGAGAGTTAGGCTCGTCCTCTGCCAGTTCTTCAACCAATGAAGCGGGCGGGTAGCGTTCGCGGAGAGGACCACAGGGAGTAGCTGGCTTGCGATAGAGAGGGACGTGTGTGAGAATAATAGTAGGAAAGCCGGCGCCTGCTGGCTGGGCCTTTTGATGGATGACGGTCTCAACAGCGTCGGCAACCCGATAATCGAATATATTATGCCCCTCAGTCTGGTTTTGCAGCATTCGCAGCTCTTCCGTCTCCGCCTTCGCCTTGTGAATAGCCATCTTATCCAGGAAGTCATCGGCGTCTTTCCAGATCGGGCGGAGGGAACGGTTTTCGTCGCTAGCTGTGGGGGAACTGCCCGTCAATGGATCGGGCTGGTCCATCGCGCTCAGCGAAGGAGTGTCCACCGAAACGAAAGTGTGATTTCCAATAACATCGACGCGGTTGGGGTGTCCAAAGAAGGACTCGAATCGATCACGGACTGGTTCCTGGATGCCATTACCGAAGCCAAGATCATGATTGCCAGGTAGACTAGCAATCATTCTGCGCCCTCGTCCATCGACAGGTGGCTTCACTAATTTCACCCATGGGTCCACGAAAATTTTAATAAATCGCCTATACTCCTTCTTCCAAAAGGAGTCTTTATACTTCTTCCACCGCGTTTCGGGGCTGCTACTCGTAGCCGTGGCCCATTCTCTGCCGCCGTCGAAAAGGTCGCCAAGAAACAGCACTGAGTCCGGCTCGAGGTGATCTTGTATCAAGGAGAATGACCGTCGCATATATTGGTCTGTGTATTTGACCGTCAACGTTGACAGAGGCCATGGTCGACCGGGGTAAGTGTGGGGGTCGACGAGTTGGGGGTCGGCGACAAAAGCAACATGGTGTGGGGTGGCGCCTTGAGGCTAAAGACATTCAATTGTTAGTACCAGCTAACGCAATTAAATGAACTGCGGCAAACGTGCCACCGCCAACTTACCCATTCCTCCCAGTTGTCCCAAAGGCATTTATTAATGCTGTCCCGGAATACCGTCCGTTCACCCCACCAAATCGAGAATACCCACAGCAAAATAATGGCATTGGATATCGTAAAGATACGTTTGACAAGATTGATAGCCGTCATCTTTATCCCCTCACCATCCCGATTTCTGCCAATTCCTCGGCTGAGACTCCCGGAAAGCCATTGTTTTGCTGGTGGGGGAATGCAGTCCCACGCGCGACTGAGGATATTTGACGATCTCGACGATTCCGGTTGGTTGAAGGATGGAAGGGAAGGAGCACCCGTGTTGCGTGGGTAGGCAAAGGTCATGTTTGACTTTAGCTTAACAGCAAGGCTAAATTAAGTGACAGGGTGGCTCACCCCGGACAAAACGGGGCTGATGTTCAAAGAAAGGAACGACTGGTCATGCTCTGGGCATACAACTAAAGTGAACCAAAAAGAATGAATGACAAAGGATCAAAAAAGGAAAAGGAAAAGGTTCAAGACATGGTGTTCAAGTTGAAGACAGGGGGATTTGCAGAACTGGCAATTGTTTTAAGCTTCGGGTCGAGATGTGTCGATCACCAGGCATGGGGCGGGCGGTCACGTGTGCACCCTTAAATAGAATATTCACCCTTAAATAGAATATTGTCTACAATATATGTACCTAAGTAGATAACTACATTTCCAAGGCTGATTGGGAGGTCTTGCATTAGAGGTAAGTAGAAGTACATAATACCATCGAAAGGATACAGTGGGTCAGCGGGTGTATGTCCGCAGATAGATATTGCACAGCATGCGGTTGCCATGCTTCGCCATGCATTTCCTCCAAAAACTGGTGGGCCCAAGAGAGACTGCCACTTCTAAAACCAGACAATTATTATGGAAATGACTAGGGCGAATCTCTATAAACCCGCCCGGGCCAAGGGGTGAAGATAAAAGATAGGGTATCTGGATAGAAAAGAACCGTAGGGGAGAGATTTTTTGGGGTCATGGTACCAAGCGAGACACGAATGTGTGTTGAAGGTCACCACGTGAGGAGTTAAGTTCACTTTTTGGGGCAACACTGGCCTCCCCGGGAGCAGTTCGTGTCACACTCCAGAAGGCATGCTTGAGGGTCACCTTCCCGAAGACTAGCAGTACGACTGGGAACGTGATCATCGGTGTCCCGGGATGATCCTTGTCCATTGTCTTCGACATCACTTTCCGGTGCGAACTCGGGTTGGATAGTCGAAGAGTGGATGCCGTAGGCATGGAGACAACGTCTCACCTGTCTGGCCAGACGCATGTACCTCTCCGATCCTTCGCCCTTGATCTCGGTGTCCACTTGGAGATGGATCGAAGCCACAATCTTGGTATCACTGAGTTGCCAAACGTGCAGGTGGTGTGAACCAATGACACCAGGAAGGCGCTCGATGTCCTCCTTGATATGATCAATGCTCATACCAGGGGGCACGGCCTGAAGAAGGATACGCGAGGCGGCTTTGCACAGCGGAATGGCGGATGCAAGAATAATGAATGTGATGACGAGGGAAATGCCCGGGTCGACGTAAAAGCGCCATTCGTAGTCCGTCAACCAGATAACAAGCGCGGAAACGATGACACCAATATTTCCAAGAGCGTCTCCCATAACATGGAGGAAGACACCCCGCATGTTGAGGTCATGATTGTGACCCTTCTTATGGTCCTTCGGCTTGGGTTGAGCATGGTTGTGAGATTTGTGGACATCTTCATCGCGGTGGTCGTGGACCTTAGTCGGAGCTCCCTCCTCGTCGGTGTAGTTGGTAGTTCGATCGCGGTGACTCAGAAGACCTGAGCGCTCAGATGGGATCTCGTCCTCGTCATGACCATTCTCCGAATCCGATGATTGTTCATTACGGTATTGGCTGGCCGCGATAATCCCTTGTCTCAGTCTCTCAGGAAGCACGGGAATATCTTCCGGGCTCACGAATCCGCGTCCATTCGAAGTGCTGTACCTCCCTGAGCCGCGGGTCTGGGTATCGCGCCGTTTTCGGGATGGGTCCGTGACAGAGTTTGTGAGGGAGTTTTGGGGCAAGCTTACGGGTCTGCCATAGCCAGCAGTAGCCCCAGCCATGCTCTCACTCTGATCGGCGATCGGTGTGTGATCGTGATCATGCCCACCAGCCTCAATGTCATGGTCGTGCCCTTCGTGATCGTGACTGTCGCCGTGGTCGTGGCCGCCGGGCCCGTGGGAGTGGTCATGGAATAGCGCCAAACCAATGATATTGGACGCCAGGCCAAAGCAGCCAACAATGCAAACAAATCGGGGGTTTTGCACCTCCTGGGGCTCAAAGAGTCGCTGTGTGGCCTCCAAGAAGATCGACATGCACAGAGCGACTAGGAACACGCCATTGACCAAGGCACCAAGTGTCTCCGCTCGTTGCCACTGTATAGAGAAATCCAATTGTCAGATCGTCCTCGGCACTGGTGTTGACCATCAACTTACGCCATAGGTATAGGTATTGGAGGTGGTCTCTCGGTTCGCCACCTTCACAGCCCATAATCCAACACACAATGACAAGACATCATTCAACTAGCCGGGTTAGTTTCAGCCGAACCGCAAGATAGTGAAACGGTAGCGTACCATATGGAAAGAATCGGCAACAAGGGCAAGGGAGTGGACGGCATAACCTAGGAGACCATTGTCAGAACGCTGTCGCATGTGATCAAGCTGCCAGAATACGAACCAGTGATTAATTCAAGCAAGAAAAACGCTGTGTCGATTACTAGCAGGATCAAGATCCTGTTCGTTTTGGACAGCCCCATGGTGGTGGCTTGTTGCGGCGCGCTCAGTCAGACTCCACAGAATAAAAAGTGTAGGTTGCTAATAAGCTGTAGGATAGAGAGAATCTGTAAAGAAAATGGGAAAGGAATGGGGAAGAGATTTGGAGGGGCCGAAAGGATGAAAAATAAACCGATCAAGGCCACTGACGGCAGTGGAGCTAAAACAGCTAGGGCGGAAATACCTCCGGTCTGGTCCGTGGTGGCGACAATTTTCTTTCAACTACTTTTTTTTTTTTTCTTTGCGCTTTTGTTCAATTTCGAGTGATATTAATATGTCTCAAAGAGATTTTGCTTTGATCTATGTTGTAAAGCAAATTTTGCTTGTTTTCTATCTCCAGGGCTCCACAACTTGCTCGCAAAGACCGGGGCCCCCCACCCGAGTACTTGATCGGTCTAGCCCTACAGGAAATCTCCCATTGGAGCGGAGCTACATTAGTTTCATCACAGCTTCCTAACCACCTGGGCAATCCCTATCTCTACCTATCTTCGGATCCTGATATACACTGCTACTCTAAGAAGATGGGAATCTAAGTCATATATCTATGTCCTTTGAGCTCTGTGAAAGGACATAGCCGTATGGATATCTGTACGGCGTAGCACACCGGAAATTGTGAAACCGACTAGTTCCTGTGGGACTGGTCACTACAGTTGTACTACGGATGTTATAGGTATGGCTTCTACTCTGTATGCTCTTGATAATACCCACTTCTGCGGCTAACTCTTACTAAGGTACCACTCCGTACTCATGCGGCCCCCATTCTAACAAAGCCGGATAAAACCAATACCCGGTTATAACGAACAGATACAGATGTGCTCCCTTACGAAATTCCTCCTATACAAAATCCATTATAACGGGGTTGAGTTAACGCTTTTGGCCAATTAAAATACCTTACTGGTCAATCCCCACTTCCTAGAAGCTCGGTCCATATCTCAAGAAGGTCACTCTCCGAGAGTAGCGGCAATTCTCTCGGGTCAAAATTTGGCCAATTATGATACTTCTATAGAAATATGAGGCTGCTATAGATGAGCAAGCTATTTGTATAGAAAACAAATGATACGAGGAACTTTGAGGGTCTAAATTCATGTAAACCGGATGTATATATGTGATGTACGGGCACTTGGATTTTATGGAAACATCGATTGAATCTCAGTTGGTCATGAACGAGGATTTGTTGTACTCACTTCGCCAAGCTCTTAGGAAACTTGGCACGGGATGTCATACAACTCAAAAGCCCGGATTGCAGTTTTTTTCTATAACCTAGGACATTTAGCGCTACTCCATCGGCATACACGTTCCGTATGCAATATGAAACTTAAAATAGTGGACCCGACGAAGCAATGTTAAAGGCAAGTGTCTCTATGTTGTATTCACATATCCGGAACAACGTCGGTCTACTTGTAAATTGCCGCGAGCTGTCTAGTCCACAGCACTATACCTATATAAGTAAAATTCGGCCACAGCGACTATGTAGTAATGTAGGAGCAAACAATATACACCGCCACGTGATGAAGTTTGTCTTGCCAAAATTTCATGTTGTCGCTAAACTAGTCTCACAAGCCATTTGACGCCGTTGGCCAACTATGTGGGCTACCAGATTAACTACGCGGATGTCAGCACTAATCCCCACCTATAGCAGCCTTCTATGTGGAAAGGCTAATGTATGATGCGGTTATTCCTCCGAGTACTGCGGATATATTCCACTTTCTATACTATGCTAGTTCATTTACGTAACTTGGCTAAGAAATATATCACCGCTCATTGGCATTTTCCACGTGTGGATGTAGAGCCATTGGGCTGTAAAGCGATATTAATTAGGCATTGGATGGTTTATGCCCGCTGGATGATAAGATACATATTGCCCCTGGTTATTGTGACATAAATAAATTTAAGTGTAAAATAGTGGCATCCATATCAACCAAGGCGAAAGATACTTCGGAAAAAGGGAATATAGATCAATTGTTACAATAATAGATTACCCAATAGGAGCGTCGAAAGGTGGGCCGCTTTGTGTCCACTCATAGTGCACATTTCGGCCAAAAAATACATAACTAGCCGGCCGGCTGGCCCAATGGCAAGGCGCTTGACTACGAATCAAGAGATTGCAGGTTCGATCCCTGCGTCGGTCACTTTTTTTGGTCGTTTCAGGACCATTTTTTGGTTTATAAGTGGCCATCGGTGGTAAATATTCCAATGCAAATTTTTTATCGAGTGGGAAGCGAAGGGATGGGTGGGATATGAGCTGCCCTCAATCTTGTTCCATATCGATCACACCACCAAGAGATTCCACAGGGATAGATAGATCGACGTTATGAAAACTACGTAGTTTGTAACACTTTCTACGTAGAAGTACCGAGTATCAAGGATTTTGCAAATGTCAACATCCCAAATATATGTATGATAACAAAATTTACTGTGTACTGTATCACGGAGAACCATGAAGGGTTAATTTACAGTTATATGAACAGGGCTAGCCATATCACTGTAGGTAGGACTGATTGTCTGTAATAAGAATAAACTTCTTGGTCCCTGACATGAACAAGCCGAGATCTGCGCAGGTACCCGTGGAGGCTTAGATGGCGTCGGCATTCAAAGGCTTAATTATACACAACTGGGACAGTCCCCGCAATTGGCCCCCATTCTCGATGTTACTTCAAGACTTCACTGGGACACGCGCTATGAAAAATTATGACAGATTTTCTTTGTTGAAATTTAATGGACAATACAGCTTCGGTCTAACTACGTGTGATAACAAACAAGCTGTTATCTATCTAAACAAGCTTCTTCCGAACATCCAGGATTCTCTGGGTCGCAGCAGAAAATACATCCTGGTCCAATGAACCATCCTCCAACGCAGCAAGCAGAGCATTATATATATCTTCTCCCTGCGTGACATCCCTCTTAGACGCAAGCAAGATATCAATACCAGCCTGTGCAGCCAACAATCCACGAGCAGCCTGATCGCCGAACGCCTCCAGCGCTCCCGCCTCAACAGCATCGGTGATAGTGACACCCTTGAAGCCAAGTCTGCCCCGCAACTCATCTTGGATGATAGTCTTGCTCAGCCCGGACGGGTAGGTCGGGTCCAAAGCAGGATAAATAGCCCACGAAGTCATAACCATGTCTACACCAGCCGTGATCGCCTGGGTATACGGTGTCATATCGACCTTGTGCAGCTCTTCGATGGTCAAGTCAATGGTGACGGGCTGCAAATCCGTATTTTCGCCTGTACCAGCTGCACCAAGGCCAGGGAAGTGCTTAGCGGCAGCGACGACACCGGCCGACTGCTGCGCGCTGATAAATGCCGACCCGCATGTTCCAACGATGCGGGATGAGTTGCTGAAGGAGCGCTGGGAAGCATCGGCAAAGTCTCCAGCCTCGCGATAAACATCCAATACAGGTGCTAGATTGGCGTTGTTCTTGAATTCCTCCAGCGTGCTCGCGGCATCTTTGCCCATCTGTGTTGCTGCCGCTTCTCGATCGGCGGCTTGGCCGATTTGCTTAGCGCTCTCCTCTGGTCCACCGGGCAATCGACGCACTTGCCCGCCTTCTTGGTCTGTCATGATGAACAAAGGACTGCCTGAATAGTACGGACTCTGCTTATAGGTTTTCTGGAAGTTGTCGATTGTGGTTGTGAGGTTGTCACCGACATTTTCGCCGAAGATTATGATACCGCCGACTTTGCCTTCAGCGATTAGGTCGAGGAGGTGGGCTGGTGGTTCGAGGCCGGGGTAAGAGAATATGACATGGTGTCCAATTTGCGCCTGAAGATCGGTTGGGGAAGCAGCCGAAGCTGAAGGTGCAAGGGCGAGGAAAAAAGGAAGTAAAAGTCGTGTAGAGAACTTCATTTTGATTGTAGGCTGTTTGAGCTGTCCAACTCGTGGCTATCATTGGCTATATAGAGCTACTCGGGGTTTATGTACACTTTGGGAAACACGAATTTCGTTTGGATGTTACATTGACTAGATTGATCATCGTTGCAGATTCCTAAAAGGGGACACGTCGTATACGAGGTTACTATCTAAGTGACGATGTGTTTTGGCGTCATTGCAACAGTCCTCAGCATTTTTGACATTTAAATTGTGCATCTCTAATATATATATATATATATTATATATATATAAAGTAGAATAGGTAATCCCGTTCTTTTCCAAGGTTTCCTGGTGTATTACTAGCAGCTTACTATTACTAGGGCTAAGGATAATACGGAGCGATGGAGTGACATCGACTTGGTGATAGGGAAGTAGACTCCCAATAGGTACATACATACATAGTATGGTAGAGTGGGTACGTACTCTACCTAGATCACATTCATGCATGGGGTGCGCGCGTGCTGCGACATTTCAAATAGCAGAGCAAGGATAATGAATTATTAATCCAACGATCACACGGGCGCATTATAAATGGCTTGCTCAGCACTATCCAAAGGTCACTTTGACACTAGCCGCATTCGGACGGAAAAAGCCACGAGATTCTACGCCAGGGTATCCATAAGAGATGAGATAGGTGCCTTTGGCTTACGATCGTAAGATACCCATGATAAGCTTTTAATGATGGAAACCTGCAGATACCACAATATTTATATAGGCAAGGATGGTAAACAATGATCAAAGCTAGCTGAAATAAGAAAAAAGATTTTCAAGACTGCACCGCGCTGTTATTGAACTAGGTACTATTGGATGTCTGAGGCCACCAATGGATGACAGGACAAGCTAATCAGCTAGCTCATACACAGACACTCTCTCCCCCGCTCTCGTCCCGAGGGCTTCGCTCGGAGTGCAACACAGTATTTCCCCTTGGATATTACTCCTTGCGTAGCCGTTTATCAGGTTCACAAACTTCTCACCACCTGGACTGATAATCCTCTTAGACCGAAGGCCATCCGGTCGAGAAATCAAGGGCGTTCCATCCAAACTGCTTCTGGTTGTCGGCGTAACCAATGTTCGTATCGATGTAGTGGTAGTAAAGCACAGGGCCAAGTCTCGGGTCGGTGTAGACACCCCTATGACGGTTAGTGGATATAATCTGGAGCAGAGAGATTGACGCCACTTACTGTCCACCAGGTCCATAGACGTTGTCATGGCTTTCCAGGACGACGGTGCCACCGCCCTCAGTGCATGGAATACCGTCCGCATCAATCTGCGTCATTAGCCAAGCGTCTTACAGATTGCATAACCAGAAGAGAAAAAGGATAACTCACGAAGCCCTCAGTCGGAGACTTTGACCGACAAACTTTGATCCTGTACTCTTCCCCTGGCGCGGGCATACCCTGATCATACTTGCAGCAGCTGCCCCACGAGTAAAACAGGTAGTAAGTATCCCCGTATTTGTACAGGTAAGCTCCCTCAACTGCATGTGTACCAGCCGGGTCAAACGCGACATTAGCCGGTGCAGTTACCGGAGACGTGGCGTCCCCATTTAGAGTAACTTGGAAGATGTTCTGCCAGAATGATCCAAAGATCATGTAGTTGGCGGAGCCGTCCACCAGGAGGTTGGCATCGATCGCGTTGTACTGGTCACCCTCTCTGGACTCAACTCCAATTGAGCCATGGTCAGTCCAAGTACCCTCTTCCATGGTTGGGGAGGTCGCAAGGCCAATGACAGAGTTTTGAGTTTCGAAGGTCGATACCGAGTAGTAAAGGTGGTAAAGGTTACCCACCTTTTGCACATCGGGAGCCTAAGAGTTGTTAGTGGTCTAATACTAAGTAGAGAGCGAGGGAAGATAAATAATGGTGGCGCATTCCAACATGTCTCACAGGATGATACCAGCAAACAGGAGGGAAGCTAAATGAAAGAAAGAAATACGTACCCAAGCATCATCCCTCCCGGAATTGTCAATCGAGGATCCGCCAGGCAATACAGTTCCAATACCTGTCCAGGGACCGTCCATGGATGAAGCAGTAGCAACCGAAATGCCACCGCCCGTGGAGAAGCGATAGTACGTTCCGTCGGCGTTCTGGATCAAAGAAGGATCATGGATGATGCAGGCACCCGAGCAAGCTCCGGGCTTCGCGTAACCATAAACGGCCGCAGCCTGAAGCAAGGCAAATGCAAGGGAAGCTTTGAGATTCATGTTTAGCAGAAATAGATGGAGGTGTGACTAGAAGAATAGACTTCCCTGCGAGATATACGTATTATATATAGGGAAGATCCCAGGTTCCCACATCTACTTCCCCCCCGTAAGAAGTCGATCAATCTGGCTCTGCCAAGAATAGACTAATTGCGAGCGGGGCATATTGCATATATCATTTATATGAGCCTGGAAATTGTCAACTACTATATAATATACGGTCAGTATGTTGTACCCACTAGTCTTAACACCCTCACCCCGCACCGCCCATACCAAGGCTCTACCGCCGACTAAAACGCTTATCAAGTTCGTGATTTAAGGGGCCTAAAGTGTCTTAAGCATTTGGTAAAAAAGGGGTTTGTGCCTCGGAGGCCATATTCTAGTCAGAAAAGTGGTTTTTAGCAAAGCAAGTATGCTATGGATTCTAACTACCTGACTAATTGGGCAGATGATTTCACCGGCAGAATATTATATAATAACGTGGTGTGGGGTCAACCTTGGAAGGGTGTTAAGATTAATGCGGAGTCACTATAGTACTCCCCCGGTTGGTAGAATACAAGAAGAATCTTGGAATATCAAATTGGTAAGGTCAGCGAGATCTACATTAACAGACTCCTTATAGGGGTGGTACCTCCGTGTGTATGCTCGGAAGACGTCCTTTACCCCGCCGGAGACCAACAAGTCAGCCGTCAGGATCCTCCATTAGTATGTCTCACGTACTCTCCGCTGGGAGCCTTGGAAGTTCCCAAACGAGAGACATGAGCCGATATGGCCAATCTAAATGACAGACAGGAGGGTAAGTGCATCTTGTCCTGTCCATTGTTTTGGCACGTGGCCCCACTCGTCCAGGGATTTTGCCCATCCTGGCAATCGGATATGTACTCCGGCAGTGGGGAACTTGATGATCCTCTTCGCTTTGAGAAATTACCCGAGTGGATTCGTCAAGCGGACAATTCTGGATCAGAATTCCTTAGCATCAGGCCTAATTTACTCGCGCACCAGACTAGTTCCACCAATGGTGGGAATACTTAGAGCATTCGAGGACCGAGAGACATAGTCGGGGGCGAGGCGACGGGGCGCCACAGTTGAATCCATCGAGCTAAGAATTATTCGGTAATCCAACTCCAACCCAGTTGGCAGCCTTCATCAATAACAGGCCAGCCATTTCGGGACAGCGTCTCGTTCTATGTGAGGTACGCATCAACCCTTCACCCCTTGCACTAGAATCTCAAACGCAGGTGCTTGCATGGGGGCCATCCTTGGGCTCGAAGTAAAGCCCTCCCTACCCGCCGGTGAAACAAGCTATAGCTATTGTGGTTCTTGCTATAATTAACTGCAGCTGTAGCCGGTGGATGCAGACTAAAGCGGGTCCGAAGCCTTGTGGGACCGGCACATCGGACGGCTGATGCTGGTGCGCCAGGAGCAACAGTGGCTGAAACGAGATATAATCTTGCCAAGGATTTCCTGGGACTGTCCTTCCTTATAAGGCGATTTCCCGGGGTTCAACTTAATCAACTCCAAACTACGGTTTCCGTGCAATCTTCTCGGCGACTTAACCTGAGTAGACGAATTCCTCACCATACGATAGCGGCGCAGGATTTGCGACAGGTGCGACAGAAGCTACTGGCACATGGAACACGGTGAGGAACAACGCGGTCAAGCCGGAATAAGGTAGTAATTGGTTGGCTCCGAGTATTGACAGTAGTAATCCAAGGCATAAGAAACAATAGTTCAGGTCTTAATCGTCTTCCCATCCCCACCCGCTTTCTCGGGATGGGGTCTGTCCCACAATCCGAGATTTTTCACAATTCGGGATCTCCGAAATTTAGGAATCTTTTGTATGGCGTCATTCAAAAGGTATAACATTTTAGCAAAATCTGGATTTTCTTCACCATAGTTCGGAAAAAATATAAGTATATGCATCTCTTATATAAAGGAAGGCCATTTCATTTTATAAATTTAACTTCGATAGAAATACTAAGTGTAGGAAAAAAGGCCATTAGCTACTAGTGTGCTAAAGGAAACTCCTTTTCTTTTTATATAAGTCCTTGTTTCTTTAGATATTATAGATTAATATTAGTGTTAAATCAATCAAGCTAGGCCTATATTATATATTAGAACTCCTATCTTCCCTTTAGCTATATCAAGGGTGATGAAAAATTCGGATTGTTGAAACATCATGCCTATGTACCTTTTGCATGAGCGCGCCATACAAAAGCTACCTAAATTTTGGAAATCTCGGATGTGAAGCAGACCCGTCCCGAGAACGCGGGTGCGAAGACGATTAGTAGACTGCCTGTCCACTTTTTAGATTATCCCGGAAAGGGCTCCCGAGGAAATTCAATGGCAAAAGTTATGAGGTCCTAATGATTATATATATTGCATCATGACTATAAGGGACAAGCGTGTGCTTGAACCCAGGTCTGTTGAATATAGATGCGGAGGTCTATACAGCATGTATGTGTTGAGACAAGAATAATACTATGAAAAGTACTATGAATAAGATTCCAATATACTGTAGAAAGTAATAAACTGAATTGTCTTATCTTCTTCAAAGTTTCTATTTAGGTGCGTCTTTTTCGTATACTCCCAGTGTGATAGATCAGAAAGAAACAGTGAGAATCAACAACAAGAAGCAAAAACTGACTGAAAGCAGGCTGAATTGGAATGTCGAGACGTCGATGCAGCGCGATAGACAGCTGTATACTGGCGACAGCATGAGTACAATCGAATTGCATACGGCCAAGGACACTAGTCTTCCTTTGGTGGGAGTCTGAGATCTGCATGGTGTGCCTCGAATTAGAGTTAGCGTTGAAGCATGGAAATGGCCAGTGTTAATGGGAATTAACTGGAATTTTCAACAAGCTCAACAGTATGATACTTGTTACTTTTGGGCTATACAATCCAAATGAAAGAACAAGACGAAACAAAACAATCAATGACTGTGGTGACCCTCAATCAAACCCTTTTTCGGCACTCCTCCGTCACACTCAATTGCTTGGCGACCTCGCCTAGTCTACTAATGACTTCCTTATTCTCGCAGTAAATCATCAAACACATTGATCCTGATCAAATCTTTATTCCTTCTATCCGCTGTAGTCTTATATTCGACAGACTCCATCAAAAACTTGGTTCTAGGCATCTTGATAACAGAAAAACCCTAAATGAGGATAGTAGTGGAAGGCAAGTTAGTATAAGAATTGTGGATTGTTTTCACTGAAAATTGTGAACGAAATTCTTTCAAACCTCAGGGCGGTTCCTAGTTTATCAAGGATGGAGAAGCCTCTACAGCGAGCTTGTTTAATTGTGGTCTTCTGTTCAACGATGGCTGCGGGCTTGCCCAACAAGACCCTGGTCAATTCGGAGTTGCTTGGTCTAGCCGTTGCGGCTAAACCATACGCATACTGTCCCTCTTAATTACGTGAGGTCAGCAATATAAGCAGAATTCAACCATGGAAGCTCGCAAGATTAGCTTAACAATAACTACACATGAGCAGCTGCCAACAATTTCTGCCGTCAGCATTGTCCGACTGTGACGGATTCAGACCTCATCCCATCACCAACACCGCCGACCGCCGCCACAACCACGGAATCGCTACTAGTCAGCCCATCCACAAGAATAGTCGTCTCAAACCCATTCCGCACAGCAGTTTCCTTTACCTCAGTTCCAGAATACACCTTCCAATACTCCACATCCGTTGCCCCATTCCAGCTAACGTAAACCGTAGACTTCCCGTTCTTCCCATCCAAACAAGCCACAACATCAGGCTTGGTAGCTGGGCGCCCAACCCAAGGGTACCGATAGGTGCGGTACGTCTGCATGGTTTTATCGTAACCAAACCTAGCACGCATAACGATGGTCCCATTCTCATCATACTCCTCAATCTTGGGCGTCGAGCCATGCTGCTGCAAAACGTGCCCATTCCCGAGCGATTGGTAGCTACCCTGTGACTCGGCGTACACAGGTTCAGTGGAATCCCACATCCGACTTTTCAAGGTGACTCGTTTTGAGCCTTGGAGCTCCACGTCCAGAACCATGCCCGTTGTAAGCGAGGTGTGGCCTGTGAAACTGGCGTGTTCATTGTTGTGCAGGCTGATTGTTACTCTTTCGTCGCTCTGGAACTTGAAGCGCGCGTCGTGCTGGTAGCAGAAGCTCGTGTCGAGGCCTAACTCGAAGTCACCGCCTGTCTGACCCTGGGTCTTGTTAGTATATCAGTCACGCAGAAATGACCAATAAGCTTACGTGGAGGTGCCATGTCACCGAGCCATTCGAGGCAATAAAAAAGAGGCTGCACATATACCGCGACGACACCAAGTATGAGTCGCCATATTTGGAAATAGAATTGAGATGAGGGTACCCATATGGATCAGTTTTGTTACCGCCAGATCCATCAAGCGGAGCGCGCACATCCCTGAGTGGCATCTGGTCGATGTGCTCGTAGGCACTCCAGCGGAAGAGGATCTCATTGGTTTTGATATCGATCTCATAGACGAGTGCGTCCTGAATCCATCCATCCTTGGGACCACCAATGGCGCTCAGATCCGCTTCTGTGACATTGACGGCAGTCACTAGAATGGTGCCGTTATCCGTAATCTCACTTTCGTGGATATCAATACAAGAGGCAAACGTCATTGGATCATAGATTGTCACAAAGTTCTCCGCCTTACAGTCCAGCGTGACTCTATGGATCTCGTCGTATGAGCTGTTCACGATAGTAATTCCTCCAAACCCAAAGCCACGGCTGACATCTCCGGACCAGTAGGCTATCACGGGTTCGTTGTTGAGCATCTGAGGCTGTAGGGCTGAGTAGTTTCCACTGGGGCCCTGCCATATAAGCTGACCGTCATCTGAGTAGATGGCCGGGTGTCCTGTTTCTCGGATGATATCGCGGGGTGTCAGGAAGAGGAAACCTGGTTCTGTCGTGCCCATCTTGGTGACGTTCATGAACGGTGTTTGGATGGACGAGCTTTTGAACTTCTGCAGCGGCCATAGTTCTTTGCCTGCGGACTTTGCAACACTGAAGCAGCTCGCGAATAAGATGAAAGCTTGTGAAAATCGCCCCATGGCTGTCCGACTCATCGTGATAAAAAGAGGTAGACTTAGAGCAATGCCTTTGCTCGTGTGATTCTCAGATCATACCAATTCCGGACCTGGGAATAACCATATTTATGCCCTTCGCGTCAGTATCATGTCCTGCTTCTCCGCAATATGGTAAATGTTAAACCCCGCATTATGCTCTCGAAGACTGAACTCCCTCGGTAACCAGAATGCTGTCCACGCCCCGACTTTAGGATATACAACCGAGGCCCTATACAGGAATTCAAAATTACAATCACTACCTAGGTAGTCTAGGCTTGGGGCTAGGGTTGGGGTGTGGGGGCCCGGCAGTGTCATCGGTAGTTTATAGTTTGGGGCAATTGGGACTAACGCACGTCCTTACCAGGCCACGGCCTATACATTGGACTCTTATACAGACTGTTCGAAGGATCAACTAGCTTTTGATTGTGTCTGAAGTAACGCCTCCCCATTCTACGAACCACCTAGGAGCCACAAGTGAACTTCGCTCAATTGGTTGCAGAGGATATGAAAAGAAGCCTTTCCTGAAAAAGGACACGTACTCCTTCCCCTAAACCCAGACAGACGCACTGATGTACGCATGCTAGCATATATCATCGCCTGTAATGTGCAGCCTGTGACAAACCTACGGACCTTAAAGGTTGCGCCGCTTGGTGTTGACCGGGCTGTTTGGTCGAAGGATTTGATCAAGGACGGTCAGACCGCGCATGAGACTATTATTCCGGCATTTGCGGGGAAGTCTAGCGTTGGGGATCAGATCGCAATTGCGGGTTTGATTTTGATTCTTGCTGCTTGTGGGGCTGAGAAGGTCGGGGTAGGTATGAGACTATATCCGGTTACGAGTGGGATCGTGAGGAATTTGGAGGAGATGGATGCTGTTAAGCTTAGGCATTACATAACGCAGGGGGATACGCCTAAAGCTCTAAGGGCCGATTGCAAGTAGTAAAGTCGGTCAAAATATATATTGTTCTAAAGATTGATTAATTTGTACCAGTTGAATCGGTCAAAAGCACTAAATAGTGAATGAGCTCACATTGTCGAGGTCATTCTTGGACCTCCCTTTTATATATAATACTACTAGTAGGCTAGCTACACTGGAGAAAGAATAATAGTTTTGATCAGTCTCCTATTATTTAGAGCACTTTACATTGGATTTTAATCTTATATAGAGCCTATATTTAAATAGATTAGCGGTAGGTGATATAGATAGTATGTATTAATGTAACTAGAGAGTTGTGATACTTATATAAGCAAAAGTAGGATACCTAGTACTAGTAAGAGAGAGATAGAGAGTTGCATGTAGTTAGCTAGCTAGCATGGTAATGTAAATCTCAAGGCATCAATTTTCTCTTATCGGGTGCCTCGGGCGTATAAGCCCCATTAAATTCTCAGTAGGACCCGTATGACCTGTAGTCACCCTCCTTCTAAACGCCGTCTCGTTGGGTTCAAGTCAGCCTCCAAGGCCAAAGATGTCAGCTTTTGCTGGATCTGAAATTCCTCCAACACGGTGTATTGATTATTTCCCCCCTTGAAACCCTCGTGGGGATGATTACCAGGGTCCATCAGGGAGCTCCAGTGGTGCAGCGGCCTCGGTTGCGGGATATTCTTGGGTTGATATCTCCCTAAGCACGGATAGTAAGGAATTGCACGCCTTGAATTTGGGAATTGGACCTGACTGACATTTATACAACCAAGCGACCGGAAGTATGCGCAATCAGGCCTCATGCCATGGTACCTGGGGTCACAGAGCTACTTGGAATTCTTTACTGATGGGGAATATAGTCCCTTCGGTTCAGTACGTCTACTTTTCCTACTCCTTCTATCTTTCTTCTTTTTGAAAAACCTACATTGGGTAATAATACTCTGAAAGGGTATTTGACAGGAGGATTGCAATACTGGCCAGGTCATCACCTATGATTCAAGACCTCCTATTGTCCTCAAGACCATGGGGACCCATTCAAAAGGTGAAATCCTGTCCACACCATCCACTCCCATATTTGATGAACAACTAAGCAGTTCTTAGCCAACTGAAATCATCTACCCCACAGACTGGTATCCATGCAACAATGTCAACCAGCAACGTATGATTGCAGAGTTTCTCACAGCCCTGGAGAACTACCTCGAGATGAAACACGTCCCTATTTCACTCCTTAAACTCTGGTCCCAGACAGCGCCTCAGGGTCTTCGTGATCAGACCCTCTCTAGTTTCCTTCATTATGTAAGTCTTACAAAGTCAATATCGACTAGTAGGCTAGCATTCGTATTATCAACCACAGGCCCCTGGTGGTGTGGACGTTTACGACGGATACCACGCCTTCGACAAATTCCGCCGTGAGTGATCTGAGAGATTTGGCAAAAAGCCATATCTGAGTCCATCGCAGAAAGAAAGATGGTAAATATTTAGGAATTCTTTGACTCCGAGATTGACATGTATTAACCACGATAGGAATGCCGGTGCGTCCGTCTCGGCAGGATGTCGTCAATAATGCATGGAGAAGATACAAATATTCAAACAAAAGACACCCTCAGGGTAGTAACTAAGGATAATGTCGCGTGGGATGCATATCAAGTAGTTTAGTATGTTTAAACTCTAGGCGGAAAATTCGATAGCCTAGTGGCTATCTCGCCCGACCATTTTGATGACGTATCTGTTCCAACATGTGGTGGAATCTGCATATTCCGCGGGGTAGTGGCACGTGCATATGATATATCGATTTCTGTCACTATATGCAGAAGAAATTCCTGAAAGCAAATCTAGAAATAAGCAAATCTACGATCTAAGAAAGCGGGGTGGAACATGTGGTTCAACATATCAGGAACCGTGCCAAGAATGTTCTAGAATTGTTATTCTCCGTTACTTTATCGAAGCGACATTAGTTTAGAACACTGCCAGAAAGAACAAAGTTCAAGTTGGCTTCAAATATTCGTGTATGTACTTATCTGTTGAAAAATTTTAAAAAACAACTCAGCTGGGCAGAAACATCGAGCCCAACACCTGCCAAGAATATGCGCTGACAACAAGACTAGTGACTACATCAAATTCTTCTTCATAGATGAACCCTGAAGACCTCTTTGGAAGCCCCTGAACGAGACCGATGCTTAACCCGTTGACCGTCGTTGCCTCCGATTTCATCAGCCCCACTCCCGACAACTTCCTAAAAAGGAAGTCCAAAGTAGAAGTCTTGGCGCGGAGATTTAGCACCCCGGAATCCATTCTCATGCACAAATCATCTTGCTTTCCTCGTGCGAAAAATTCGAGCAGTCTTCTAGAAACGGATAATATTCATCAGATAGTCATTATACTGGGTCTGGGTGTCTGTAGTTGCTGGGGCGTTATCGCTTAGAAATAGCCACTCCCGCGGCCACCACCCCGACATGGCTATAAAATTCTTTGCAACACCACACATACAATGGTGCACTGCCCACTTGTAATCCGACACCCACAAAAGACACACGCTTCTGACAAAATAGCATGGGAGCGCCAGAAGCCCCTGGCTCGGGCGATGAGGCCATGCCACATGATCTGGAGCAGGCCAGAATAAACCAACAGACTGCCGATTTGGAAAGATTGGGAAGAGAGCGCCCAAAGTGCTTTCGTGGCCGTTGGTCAGAGATTTCTTTCTGTCTCTCAATTTTTATGTCCCAGATCCTTGCAGTAAGTCATCGACGATGGTCTTACACCACGAGGAAAATTCTGACATTTGGCCAGGAATACTACATCTCAGGCTCAAATGTCCTCCTTCCAACGCTTGTCAAAGAGCTTGATCTCCCCGAAGCATCGGCAATATGGCCGTCTACCGCATTATCACTGGTCGTGACCTCGACCCTCCTAATCTTCGGGAGATTGACTGACATGTTCGGCGGATATATCATTTACAGCGGGGGAGCTATTTGGCTCACCGTATCCTCGATCCTATGCGGTGTCTCGCAAACATGGCTGATGTTGATCATTTGCCGAGCATTGCAGGGCTTTGCTCTGGCCGCTTTTCTTCCATCAGGAATTATGATTCTTGGCAGCACCTACAGACCGGGCCCTAGAAAGAATATCATCTTCAGTATCTATGGCGCATGTGCAGCGCTCGGCTTCTTCGTGGGAATTTTCTTCTCCGGGCTAGCTGGTGAATATCTCACCTGGAGATGGTACTTCTTCATCGGAGCGATTCTCTCCGCCATCACATCAGTTCTGTCACTCTTCTCCATTCCGCACGATTATTCTGAGAAGAGACAACTGGGCGTCCAGATGGATTGGCCTGGTGCATGTCTTTCCGTCCCGGCTGCTGTGTTCATCGTTTTTGCCATTGCGGACAGTTCCTACGCGCCACAAGGATGGAAAACGCCATATATCCCTCTGTTTCTCGTCCTTGGGCTCATTCTCCTCGGTGTCATGGTTTACGTGGAAGGATGGGTCGTGAAAAACCCTCTCTTGCCTGGCGACGTGTTCCGGGTCAAGTATATGCTGCCTCTGGTCATCGCTCTGCTATTTCTTTACGGCACATTGGGAATATTTCTACTCTATGCCGTTCTTTAGTGAGTTATATCCCTATAATCCTGTTCTAACCGTAGCCTTTACTGACAATATCTATAGCATGTCTGATATAATGGGTGCTTCGCCAATGCAAATCGTGGCATGGGCTGTGCCTATGGGAGTGGGTGGTCTTATTCTCTCAGTCGGAGGAGGGATGATCTTCCACAAAGTCCCAGGAACGATACTGATGTTGGTATCCTGCCTCGGCTACGTGGGCTCCGGGTTGTTCTTCGCCGTCATCCCAATCGGTGGTAATTACTGGGCTTTCGTATTCCCGGCGATGATATGCGGAACAGTGGGCATTGACATCAGCTTCAATCTCGCCAATGTTTTCATCACGACTAACCTCCCAAAGGCAAGGCAAGGTTTAGCTGGTGCATTGATCAACTGTACGCTGCACATGGGAATCGCCGTGATGCTTGGTTTCGCGGATATTGTTCATACTCAGACTTCTGAGTTGGGTACTAAGGACAGTTACAAGGCTGTCTTTTGGTACCAGACAGGACTCGCGATATTGGGTCTTCTAATTGTCGTTTTTTTCGTTCGAATTCGCGAGGCCAAGAGTGAGCTGACGCTTGATGAAAGAGAAGCAATGGCAGCGGAGGGAAATGAAAGAGCTGGCGAGGTCTGATTCGTTTGATACCCCTTGTGTTTGAATTTAGATAGACATAATATTGGCCTTCTATAGAATTTATGGCAATTCCCTCTGGGATTTGCAGAAACATGAATACCTACAACATCGGTGCAACGTCGCGAGTCGACTTGCCATTCTATTTATAGAGCAATACGCGTGTGATCTCTGATTGGCCAACCGGCCTCGCGATCACATGGGTGTCCCTGAAACGGTCACGTGATATATTTCGGTCCAAGGTCTTGGCATGCGTGGCCCGGAAGTAATGCACGGTGATACTTGATGATGTTTTAGGACTCTTGTACTCCGTACAGTCGCCACCCCGGAGTTTAGAAAGAGAGATCACAATGCCCCCTTTGGACTCCGGATGACGAGTGAAATCCATGACAATGTCGGTCACAACAATTCCGCTCGAGCCCCTCATAACGAGCGCACGTGCGGAGACGAGTCACGCCGGCGCGGCCATGCGACACGCTCAATCAGACGGAATACAGCCTGAGAAGAAAGGGAAGGCGATGGTGGTCGAGGATAGCAAGGCTGTGTCGCCCACGGCCTTCGCTGGGACATCATCCTTTAGAGAAAAACAACTTTCTTCCGGCCTTGATTTCCTGACTGCAGGACACCCGCTTTTCCCACCGATGCCATCATATGGGCCTCCGTCTGCGTTGCGCAGGATCCAGTTCTATATATTTATTGTCGCCTCCTTCTTTCTGTCGCTATGCTTTCTAGGGGCCATATTTGTTGGAGCCCTGGTGCACACATCCGGAGGTGCAATTTCGGAGGCTCGTCTGCGATTGAGCGGAAACAACCCAGACACAAGGAGGGTGTTCTATACGGAGGAACAGGCGCGCAGGAAGGCACGGGCTAACGCCGATCGGAGATGGGCTCTGCGCCAACAAAAGAGGGATATGGACGAGGAACAAGGTCCAGAAGAATGCCAAGAATGCCCGTCGTTGGAAGGAGGCAAGGACCCTATAGTCGGTGATGTCGCATACTATGCTCGCCGAGTTGGTCTCGATGTGGAGACATTTCGTGTCCAGACCGAGGACGGCTTTATTATCACCCTATGGCATGTGTACAATCCCCGAGAGTATGAGGCTTTATCACCAGAAGAGCGGCGTGAGCGTGGACCTGATGTTTTCACCAAGCCGAAAACGCTGAATCCGTCCCGTTTACAGTCTAGCCGTCGGTATCCTGTTCTGTTGGTCCATGGGCTGCTGCAAAGCGCTGGCGCATTCTGTACGAACGACGAGGATAGCCTGGCATTTTATCTCTGCAAATCCGGTTATGACGTTTGGCTAGGCAATAATCGGTGTGGGTCACACCCAGAGCACACCACTTTGTCGACCGATGACCCGCGTATGTGGTCTTGGGACATTCGCCATCTCGGGACCCTGGACCTTGCAGCACTCACTTCGCGTGTGCTCTACGAGACTGGGTTCGAGAAGTTAGGACTCGTGTGCCACTCCCAAGGAACCACGCAGACCTTCGTTGCTTTAGCCAAGGAACATCGTCCTGAGCTGAGTGAATACATTTCGGTTTTCTGCGCGCTTGCACCGGCTGCATATGCCGGCCCCCTTGTGAGCAGACCGTATTTCCGATTCATGAGCCTCCTCTCTCCGTCGATGTTCCGACTCGTATTTGGAATCCACTCGTTCATTCCGTCCATGATGACTGCTCGGCGTCTGCTCCCGCCTAGGATATATGGAACTCTAGCATATTGGGTGTTCTCATTTTTGTTTGACTGGTCTGACACGCGCTGGGAGCGTGATCTGCGCCATCGAATGTTTCAATTCGCTCCTGTATACGTCAGCGCTGAGTCGATGCGCTGGTGGTTAGGGAGCGACAGCTTCGCGAAACATAAATGCATTTTATCCACAGATAAAGAGCTGCGCCACGAGACAAACTCGAACCCGCATATGAGAAACTCCGTTTCCGATCATGGTGACGATCCCGGAGACGCATGTTTGGGAAGTCCAGCCCCGAGCCCTTGGTATGGCCCGAGAACACCTCCATTTGCACTCTGGATCGGAGGCTCCGATGCTCTTGTTGATGGTCGCCGACTTCTGAATCGCTTTCAAAGTGGCCGTGAGCCTCACGTGAGTCTCGTTCATTCAAAGGTCATTGAAGAATATGAACATCTCGATGTCCTTTGGGCGATGGATGCGATCGACCAGGTTGGTAGGGAGGTCAACCAGGTCATTTGGACAACTATGCCTGATGACGCACGTCAAATATGTCGTGTTCCGCGCGGTCTGAACTTAGACATAGTAGACAGAGGCTAGATTATATATAACACTTTTGGGGTGAACAATACTGGAGTTTAGAATCATCGACCCGCGTTCAGACGTCTTAAGAACATACAATGGTAGCAGATTGCTATATTCATTTGTATCTTTCCTTAGACGATTTCAAGTGTTAGTTGTCATCTGGCGACTTGTTTCGGGTGAGACTGCATGCAACCCGAAGCATTCAAATGGTTATGATCTCCTATCTACACCACCCTGTTAGATCTTGATAGTTAAGGCGCACCTTACCGCCCTGTTTCAATTTTGTTGTCAAATGATGGCCGAGAAACGAATGATATGTCGATGGTATAAATACCATGCAGAAGTCAGTTGTCAAAACTGAATATCACCGTGGCTCAGATGCTCCTAGGATCAAATCCCTAAATGCTCCCCCACTCCTTTTCGGTAACGGAAAACCCTCTCTCATGTTAATCGCTTACCACGGTGCTGGACGAAGTAAGCCCTGAGTATGCTCCGGGACCCCACACTTGAGCACGACTTGCGAGGCCATCAACATTCATTCGGAGATATTGAGAAGCGGTGAGATGAAACTTGTCTTAAGTGGATGGGTTACGGGTGAGGCTGCGACAAACAGGCAAAGCACACGAACGTTGTGGTGTTACAGACCTCTTATAATGCCAGCATGATCCACCTCTCCTTGACTTGAGATGTTCCATATCTGCAAGGTCTCTGAAGATGATTCAAGACTCAGCGAGAAAACGATATTATGCAAGCTGGCAATTTGTGGTGGACTGTAGCACCATCACGTTGCGGTGCTTTGCAGGGTCCTCGCAGTCTCACCTTGACTCGTCCATATAGGACGGACAGGTTATCCCACCCACTTTTCAAGATATACTGTGTTATATTATGATCCGAGTGATCGACGATATATGTGTCTTTGATATCCGGTCTTAGGTCAATGCCATGAATCGAACGAACCTGGTCTCAGCGTTCATTTTGACCCTTTTCATACTTGAACTGGAGTTAGCTTTTCATAGCTGGATTTATTGCTTTCATTAAATTTGTAGAGCTATACCTAGGTATAAATTTGCTGCGACTGCCATTGTGCTTTATCACTCCTTTGGTTCAGGTACAAGCACTGGTCAGGTGACAATGTATCTTCACCTCAGGCTTTCACGTCACCAAGAAAACCTGTGATGACGTATTCACCCTTTCAACTGTTATCCACGCAGGCGACAACACATTTTATCAAATTTTTTGTGTCACTAGGCCTGAGAGCCATGGATAATTCGGCACAACTATCTAGTGTATTGTTGAAGTACTTCACTACACCCCAAGTCAATCTAAGCTCAGGCAGGCCCACTGACCCCGCAATCCCCAGATTTGGGTGGGACCGGGTCAAAACCTCCGGACTCCACCATAACATTCCACTTTTATCGGATCATCATAGCATTGATATTTATGGCAGTAATGGATGCAACAATGCCATATTCACTATATTCCAATTTAACATCCTCCCTATGTGGTACCCAGGGAAACCCACCTATGGCAGGGCGATCATCTCATCTGGCCAGGCCCCTATTCGTCCGTGTCACGATGTACACAGCTGTGAGTAGTCGAGGGCACATAGGTACTTACACTGCCCTAATATACATGTATTTGTGTACTTGTGGTCAATATGTATTGCCAAACATGACCAATTGCATACAGTCAAGGCTAATCAAGACTGTTTCGACAGGACAGAGAATGTGGGGAGAGAGGGCTAATGCGGCCCCATTGTGATCGACTAGCACCTCCCATCAGTTGGAAGGGCGGTTATTATTGTTTTTAATAGACCTACGTGTCGAGTCGCTTCAAAGCTTGTAGTTCTGTGCATAAATAAATAATTGTATATCTTGAAGTAGATACCTCAATCCATGGAACAAAGCTAACCAGCTCATTTGGATCACCACCACATCAAAGTCAAGACCACTTAATCTTGGAAACCATCAGGGACATAGATTCTGAAACTCAGTCGAGGACACCATGTTTATGTGATGCGTGGCGGTCATTGGTTTGCCACCGAACAGGGGTGCCGTAGATGTCACCTTTCACTCAGTCCCAAGTCCTGACTGACTCCTAACCCCGCATTCAGTCAGATGATGCCTGTGTATATAAGACCTTCTTCCATATCCTTCCCCTGCCTGTGTACTTCTTTGCTGTTCAAGAAACTCTCCCCTCTATCCTCCATCTTCCGTCCACTTCCATCCATCAACTCTCATCAGATTTACACCATCGACTTGACTTCTTCATCAAAACCCTATCCAACACACTACATCCGAGATGTCGGCAGCCATGGGTCCTATCCTACAGCAACTGCAGGCCCTCCCTGCCCGCTCAAGGCAGGGTTTGAATAACCTGCGCCAGCGTATCTTCCAGCAGGGTATGTTCTTCCCTCTTGTCTTCCGACCGTCTCATCGTCCTTGATCCTGATATTTGGATAAAACTAACACTGACTAAAGGAGAGAGACAACCCAAAGAAGCCAACCTCCTACGCACTTCCCTCAGTCTTCACCGTCCTGTTTGGATCACCGCTGGTGGTGGTATATACACTAGCATGGCAGCTGTGTACCTCACAATGAGATATCTGAAGCGTGTTGCTCGATAGATGGGTCAGGCCAGGCACTGACTGCTGACTACTCGACCTCTACTCGACTCAACTATATCCTACAACTCTCACGCATGTTCCTTACTACGCTTCACATACATACCCATTTTATGCCCCGTCGCCATGTATCTATCGTCAATTTGTCTGCTTGAACGGTAGTTGTGTGCGACTGGAGGAACTATCCATGTCCTAGATTGGGCTTCTCTTTCTTTTGTTCGGTCGGTCATTGGAATCTTTGCCATAGGATGGCAAGATAGACCTGGAGTTCTTTTGTCTTGAGGGCTACTTTACCCTAAATCGATAGTATCACAATGAACATCTTACAAATACTCTCGGGTTCACATTATCCTATATATATCTGAGTCTATATCTAAACTTTGTCGCTTGTTTTTCACTTAAAGTTCTCGTGTGTGATGGTAAGAATGACATCGCCTAGGTGAAGGTGCCAGCGATGGCCATGAAGGTTTTAGGAGTGCGTGGTAATAATGACTGAATAACACACTGTCTATGTAGGCGCAAAGAAGAAGGCCAGTCTAGGTCTAACCCCAGCCATGGAGCGCGTATCACTCCCAAACTAGAGTTGTGTAAACAGAGCGATGGTCAGTTGTTTTCACAATAGGGTACACATCGAGAATTCACTGTATGAATACCCAACATATTTTCGCTTCTAGCAGTTGAGATTATGTACCAGTACAACCAAACAAGTCACTCGAAGTAAAAATGTAAAAGTGACAGATCCACTCGACTGAAGAATCCACCCCCAGAATCTGAGACGCTCCACTCCGCCATTACCCAAAGGAATCAGGAGTGCGCCCGGCCCCTCTCTTTCCACCATACACGATACATGATACCTCAGGCAGACACTTTGTAAACAGCCTGCTGTCCTATCGTATCGCTTCTTTTACTCAGGGCGTCGTCACTGTGCTGGGGTTAGCCTGCTAGATGATCTCATTGCTGATGGGTGCATGCGTTAGTTTCTGTTTGGGGGCTTGGCGACCCCGCGTTTGTGTTTCGTGTGCGGAATTTCCTTATTGGGTGGGTTGACAGGGGCAATGGAAGTGAGTATCTGCCCATATTTGCAGGTAGAGTCAGTGGTTATTCGCATGTATGAGCCAATTATTGGGAAGGTGGCATGATGAAAGCTTTGCGAGAAGATTATCTGGAGTGTTGGAAGTCTGGTGCCATTGAAGTCAGTCCCGTGTCTTTCTCATTGGCAAAATGATGGGATATGTTTGACTCAGTTATCCGAATAGCCCTGGAGGAAAACCGGTCTTATCCAGCTCTCCTAAATTACTTAAGTCAGATATGTGTATGACTTCCCGTCTGCTAAGAATCCAAGAGAGCATGAACAGGACTTTCCATCGCTCTAATACCACTCGAGTGCGAATGAACAAATACTTCAATCGAACCATGTTTCTTTTTACCCTCATGCATGGTTCAAAGCCCACATAGCTATTGTATCTTCTATATAGAAAGTCGTTGACCCGGAGTCACCTCAGAATTGCCAAGGTCTCTTTTAGACTCCGGTGGAGCCAACCTTAACTGTTTGTTGGACTAGTTAATGTGATGTATTCCCCCTGTAGATGGATCTAGCATTGCCTGAATCGAGGCCTAGCAAAAGCGCCCAATATAAAGAATCGCGACCATAGAACAAATGAACGGGGCCACTTCACTGGCTAGCAAATTTTGGAGGCATACTAGGTTGTAGTTTCCTTCTATTTACCACTTGACCATAATCATCTGTCATCTCCCTCATCTCCAACTCACTTCTCATTCTTCTCCTTGCTAAACGCCAATCTCAAACAAACGGTTGAGTTCTTCCCACTCGTACCATCTATCTCATATTGATTTGACGAATCTTTTGTACAAGGATTCAATTTCAAACATCATGGCGTCTCCTACCTCCCCCTATTCTCCAGAAATACTTTTATGCCATGCTAGCCTTTGATATCCCGCCCCTGATCTTCGTTGAACCGACCATCTACATTCTGCAACCTATACCATCTTAACCAGACCACTCCCACTCCCGACGTCACCAACCTTGCCATCATCTCACGCATCAACGCCAAAGTCAAACCAGTATTGCAACCAAACAACAGAAACTTGGACGACCCCAATGTTATTTAGGCTATCCTTACTCTGCCGGCGAGTTACAGATCTGAATATTTGACCTATGAGTTCTATAAGCGCGGGGAAATCCGTAACGCTGGGGTACCTCGGGGCCTGCGGGTATCAACTTATGTCAAAGTGATATCCAGCACCTCCTCGCCCAGCCAATTAGCTACATGCTAGACCGTCAATGTCTCCATGGCTTCCTCGGTAAGTACGATGAGATGTTTTTCTTGCGACAAAGATATGATGGAGGTAAGTGGCTCGTCGAGTACTCGCCAATTATGCTATCGGACAACTGCTAAGCGCGCAACGACAGATCGCTCTCGGCCCTCTGGGTGCGCGACAACTATTGGACGCCATATACCCAGAAAGGGGTGGGTACCAATCATGGGGGCCATGATAACTCGAGACCTCTCGCCGTCGCCGCTATCACCAGCAGATGGCACCCCAACAGATGAAGACCAGCTTTCCTCCAAAGACGTATACGTCTCCGCCAGCGGTCACAGCCGAGATTGGTGGCGCACATCC
The DNA here is from genome assembly GCA_002916455.1 of Penicillium sp. CF05. Lineage (NCBI taxonomy): Eukaryota > Fungi > Ascomycota > Eurotiomycetes > Eurotiales > Aspergillaceae > Penicillium > Penicillium sp. CF05. The sequence continues at coordinate 85,916 of PKQL01000006.1, read as the reverse complement.
GGTCCGACATCTAGCGCTGTGGCTCCCCCGTCTGATTCTGTTCACCACAATGCCGCTCTTGAACCCTGGCAGCCAGTGAAAGGCCGAGGCCGCACTCACGTGTGCAAACAACATGCAAGCATACGATACTACCCTTACTAAGGGAGTGGGATCCGTCGTGTTCGTCGTGTGTACCAGCAGGTCATGGAGTCCGTAAATATGTCTGTGCGCAAACGGAAAGCTGGCATGGTCGGGTCGAGCGGGGACAAGCCTGCCTGCAAGAAGAGGATGACAGAGGAGATGGTGGAAGGTAACGCATCCCTGTTTCTTCCAATTTTCGACCAATACGTGATAGATACAGCAGCTAAAGTTCCAGAAGCGAGTTTGCCAGCTGGTTCGCCGCCAGCTCAATCTGTGCAGTACTGACAGAGGAGGTGTCCACCCAGCCATCTACACCGGCGGTAGACGACTGCTCCGCTGCAGGCTGGTCACCGCCCCTGCAATGTCACCCTTGACACATACGAACCAGCACCCGTCAATAACGAAGAGATTGCTGACAATACCTGGCGACGGAGCTAGCTGAAGTGTGGCTCAACCACGCTCGCAAAATTGCGGTATCCTTCATCTTTCACACAAAGAGTGGCACGAGCAGTACGAACACTGTTGATTCTGGAAAGTTCAGCTAGTCATGTTTCGTGCCTTGCACTTTGCTTTCATGTACACACTTTCAACAAGCCCTTCGTATACTCTTCACGTCACTGGGACGGTGCCTTTTCTCGGGGGAGATGTTATCACTATGTCATCATTACTAGCTCGACATATACTGGGTCAAAGTGAGGTGGTTTCGATAGAGCTGCTCTAGGTAGCTCATCCGGAATCTTCGATCTTGATATATGGGTGGGGGCGCGTGTACAGTAATGGCTTCAGTTGAAACGATACCTATTGGTGGTACGATGACACAAAAGCATGAAATTTCAACATATATATTTCTACCTTGGAACGTACTGCGCCTGAATCCTCAAAAGTCACCACAACGGCGGCTTGGAGTAGTTGAGGTGTGGCTTTACATATTTCATGAGTTCGAAAATTTACTTGGCTAGGGGCCTAAATAATAATGTCCCCTTCTTTCACGAAAGTAAGAGTGGCCCTCCTGGCTAATTTCATCAAATCGTCTACTGATCCGATCATAATTTTGCCCGTATCTCCCAAGCTCCCGTAACCGGATAGACACCCAGTCTTGATAGATCCGGTCCGAAGTTGCGATGCCCGCAATGAATAATGGCCAGGTAATACGGACTAAAAGGCGCGGCCGGCTTCGGTGCAGTTTCAAACTCAGTTCAAGGACTAAAGACACCGCAGTGGTTAGAGGGAGCATCCTAGTTCGGAACTCGGGCCGGCGGGCTACGAGATCCTCGAAGCAGAGATGGAAATAGGCAACTGTGCCGTAATATGTGATGGCCGACCAGAAAACTGTCTCCATAACGCGACGATCGCCAGCGACGTCGCAGGAGGGGGCCATTTTGGCTGAGGTGAGGAGTGTATCATATTCCTAACTCGATTGGTTAGAACAGGTAAGGCTGGCAATTGGTGTTCATTAATGGTTATGACATGCATGGACTCACAACAGACAACGTGTTTATCTCATTGGCGATCCGCTGGTATTGAGAATCTTCCCCGAAACTGATATCTGGACCTGAGGTATGTTGGAACATCTCTGTAATTCTGAATTGAATCACATGGCTACGGTGATACAGTGTCAAGCCCGGAAGGTTTTCTAAATCATCTAACTGGGACGACATCGGGTACCCATCGCCCCAGAATCGGGAAGGAGACTGTCTGCTCAGCCTGTATAGTTCAGAAAGGCTAGGCGTAATATTTCCGGTCTCAGACTGTAAGAAAAACCGAAAAATGTCAGTGTCCAGCCGCCCTGTTCCAGAGCCAAAGAAAAGAGCTGCAGGAGTGAAGAAGTAGAGTGTCCAAAGAAGGAAAAGAGGGACACACGTTCCTCCCAGTCCGTCCATCGACCCTGCGGGCGGAGCAAGAGTAGCAGAGTCACTATTGCTTCCATGTTCACCCAAGGCAGAAACATTCATGCGGACTTTAGGTAGCTGCAAGGGGTGCTGATTGTCGGTAATGGCAGCCGTGCGGGTGTGGCATTGGAGCAAAGGGACGATGTGATTGTAGAGAAGTGTCTCAATGCCCCGGATATGGATGTTGATCGCGGATGCACCACTGCCAAAGCGATTCTCATAATCTATCATCAACCAAAGTGTGATGAAAATAGCCTCGATTTGCTGTGGAGATTTCACCTCTTGTTTGAGAGCTTCTCTCAGACTCGATAAAGCTCGCCCGTAATGTGCCCTGCCATCCATGTCTGACTGTTCACTGCTGGGCAAATGGCGGAGGGAATTCTCATTGTCATAGAGTTTAGACCGATAGATCTCCCGCGCAGTACTAGCCAACATCATGCTCATGACCATGGGCTCTTTAGTCGCTATTTTGTGATATGCGTAAGAGACAGTTGACCATGGCCAGTGCTTCCCGAGAACTACAACCAATATTGAATCCTGAATATAACTCAAGCATTCGCGATCAAACCCTGACAGTGACAAGGAATTGGCAGCCTGGATACTCTGGCCCTGCAAACAAGGTGGATTTCGGGTTGAGAGTGATTGCTGTGGATATGATGTAATTTGTAGGTGGGATCCCTTTCTTATAGTTCTGGAGTGATTCGCAGTGCTCGCCTGATCTCTTGGGGGTCTTTTGGAGGATATATTTGTCGAGGTACGCGTCGACCTGCGCGGGATTGGGTCGCCTTTCCACTCGCAAAGGATCCTCGCGGCCAAGCATCGCCTGCATTGTGGCTCCTTGTGCGCTTGACTCGGTGTTTTTTCCTCGTCACACTTCACCTTGCGGACACGGCAAGTTCGGCAACCTTCACACCCTGTTAGACCCAGGAATTAGTGCAGGGGGAGGAATGGGGATCCTTGCCTGTCCTGGAACGAGTCTTCCCTGGTTTATGCATTGTTGTTCAACCAGCCCAAGGCCAGGGGGTTCTTACAATGTCGCAACTGTCTCGCCCCACAGTCATTAGAAGCAATCTGAAGTATGACAACAGTCGCCTAATAGGCCTTAAGAGAGTAGACAAGAAGACATGAAGGGAAAGAGGCGGGGAAGACTTGGTTATCGGCAGATTTGCGCTGGAGCCGAGTCGACGATCCCGATTGGCTGGGTCGGCTAACCCCATGTACTGCCGAAAGTCTATCGCGTAGGAGTCCTTTGATTGGTCCATCTGGTGTTTCCAGGATTATCGTGACAATCGCCTACCCTTCACGTAACGATAGGAAAATGTTGGGGAAGTATTATTTAAGAAAGTGAACATCACAACAATTCAAGTTCCACTCCACTCACTGATAACAGAAAAGATGCAATTTTCCGAATCCAAAAGCCGATTCCTCGACGGTGTGCAGGACGCACTTCGCCGCTATGATTCCCACTTGAAGGATATCAATCACAAAGTAGGGATGAGATCGGGACGAATGAGGGAAGTCACTAACATCATGTCAGATTTGGTCGAACCCTGAGCTGGCATATGCAGAGTTTGATGCTCACAACAACGTTTGCGAGCTTTTTGAGAGTCTCAAATCTGAAGGATATTCAGTCACCCGCAAGGCCTATGATCTCGAAACTGCTCTGGAGGTTGAATACAAGTACGGAACTGGAGGCCGTGTGGTAACCTTCAACGCTGAATATGACGCGCTTCCTGGGATTGGACATGCGTGTGGTCACAACCTCATTGCAACCAGCTCGATTGCTGCCTTCATTTCGGCCTGTGAGGCCATGAAAGCCCAATCACTACAACCCTCTGGGAAAGGATTTACCCTCCGTCTGTTGGGCACTCCTGCTGAGGAATCTGGGGGTGGAAAGGTACGCCTGCTCAATAAGGGAGCCTATAAGGGTGTAGATGCCTGCCTTATGGTGCATCCGGTCCCGATGATGCCAGACAACCCCGAGCTGATGGGAATGGCAACCATCCTCGAAGGTGGATACCTCGCCAATGACAAAGTTAAGGTCACTTTTACTGGTAAGCCAGCACATGCCGCTGCTGCTCCTTGGGAGGGTATCAATGCGCTGGATGCTGTTGTTTCAGCATATGTCAATATCTCAATGCTTCGCCAGCAGATTCTCCCGACCCAGAAAATCCATGGAGTTATTGTCAATGGCGGTGATCGACCCAATATCATTCCGATGTCTGCGGCTGTAGAATACTATATTCGGTCGCCGACCGTGAAGACACTCAAGCCTCTGACGGAGAAAGTGGTGAAATGCTTCGAGGCTGCTGCGACTGCCACTGGCTGCAAGGTTGAGTTTGACTGGTATGTCTACGCGCTTCGGACTGGTATTGAAAAGCAATTAACCGTTTTATACTTATAGGGGCGTGTCATATGCCGATCTGAAAACCAACCTGCCCATCTGTGAGAGCTACGTCTCCGTAATGCGCGCCCTGGGGCATCAAACTTTGCTTGATAACTCGGGACAAAAGAGCACGTTAGCTGGAGCGTCTACCGATATGGGTATGTATCAGATTCAAAGTCCCCAGTTTGAAATGCATTCGCTAAATGATCTTCTAGGCAATATTTCGTATGCAGTCCCAGGATTCCACGGTATCTTCACTATTCCCACTGAGGGAGTCAACCACACACCCCAGTTTACCAAGGGTGCTGGATCGGATGAGGGCTTCAACAGGGCACTTGCCTGCGCAGCGGGAATGGCCGTAGTTGCTTGTCAAGTCCTTGTTGATGATAAATTTGCCGAGGATGTGAAGAGAAACTTCGAGGAGAATTAATTGAATGTGTGAGCCACAAGTCCGATGTTGGAACATGGGTTATGTTTCTAAATATAACGAGATTATACTATATTTTGTGGACTTGAAGTCTTCCCGATCGTATATATGAAACGCCTCTCATGGAAACATTTGCATTCCTGATAAGCATGTCTATCTGGGGAAATAGCCTGGAATATAGAGACCAATCAGCGGCGCTATATATTTGATCTAGAGCTTTGGTTGCAGTTCTTGGTATCTGGCCAGCCCGCACAATGCCAAGGTCTAACTAGTTTGCCGAAACAGCCAATGGGAAGATGAGAGAAGATACCGTTATCGACGTAGACTTTTGATATTGCGGGGAAAAGTTTATTCTCGTATCAAAGCAAAGTATACCAAATGGGGAGCATCCCTGCCACATAAATAGACGGCTGTTGCCGCACAGGACGCTCTTCTGTTCTGCTTGCATTTGCAGTTCTTATTGCTCCTCGTTGCTTTCAATATGGCAAAAGACTCAATCAAGACGGAGAATCCGTACAATGATAAGGTGGACGCCCAAAGTGTTGAGAATGGTGCGCTTGAGTCTTCGTTCCAATTTACTGCGGAGGCAGAGAAAAAGCTGGTTCGGAAAATTGATTTGATGTGAGCCGTTTCGATAAGCGAGACCTTTCCTATGGAGATTCACTAATGATGTTGTCTAGGGTTCTTCCAATTATGGTGTTCGCCTATATGATGGCATTCCTGGATAAGCAGACATTGAACTATACCTCCCTTATGGGTATTCGAGAAGACCTCCATCTAGTCGGCTCCCAGTATAGCTGGTCATCAAGCATATTTTACTTTGGATACTTGTTCTTCTCGTGAATATTCCATTCCTTGGCGATGATCTCGAATTGTGGCTTACAACTACCAGATACCCAGCATCCTTGTTGATGGTCAAATTCCCACTCGGGAAATATCTTTCTACAGTCTTGTTCGTCGTCCATTGCCTTTTGCTCGATAAAATATGGGGTCTAACAGAAATGTAGCATTTCGTGGGCCGTCGTCCTGGCCTGTCATGCAGCTACTACTAACTTCGCCGGTCTGATGGTGGCACGTTTCTTTCTCGGGTGCACAGAAGCAAGTCTCTCACCAGGATTTACCTTGATCACTTCTCTTTGGTACAGAACATCTGAACAGCCACTTCGTCATGGAATTTGGTTTTGTGGAAATTCTTTATCTTTGATCTTTGGCAACTTGATCGCTGTTGGAATACTCCAGATTGAAAATAGTCTCACGGCATGGCAGGTGAGCTTCAACACATTTCGAAGGATTTAATCCCTAGCCATCATCACTCATATTATCCTGCAGTGGCTATTCATCATTTTTGGAATCATTACATTCCTGTGGGGGATTGTTATGCTTTTCCGACTGCCCGATTCGCCGACTACCGCTAGTTTCCTTACTGAGGAGGAAAGGCTTATTGCAATAGAACGACTGAAGGCGAATCAAACTGGGTTCAAGAACTCGACCATTGATAAGTCGCAGATTATGGAAGCGTTCACAGACGTCAAGACTTGGTTGCTTGCAGTCTTAATATTGGCTGGCAATATCCCAAACGGCGGTTTCACTGCGGTCAGTCATTGATGAATGGCTCCAATATATTTGAGTGGCTCATGCTGATATGCTGCAGTTCAACGGATTGGTCTTACAAGGATTCGGCTTTTCAACTTTCCACACACTGTTGCTTGGTATACCGGGTGGTGCGGTTGTCTTCATCTTTGTGTTGCTGTCGTAGGTTCTTTTCTTGGGATACTATGTATGAGTTAATGCTGAAACGGGGACCTAAGAGGTGTCATCTCATCAAAGGTGCCTAATACCCGGTGTCTTGTTATGGTCGGATGCAACGTGATAAGGTAACAACTTTCCCCTTTCAAAGCAAAGTATACAAATCACGCTAACAACTGGTACAGTATTATTGGCAGTGCTCTTGTTTACGCCACCAGCTCTGTAGCTTCCCGGTACGCAGGCCTGCTTCTTATGGGAATTTATTCCGTTGCAATGCCTATATCGATGGCAATGATCAGCTCCAACGTAGGTGGTTTTACAAAGAAAGCTACCGTCAGTGCGATTTACTTCATCATGTACTGCACGGGAAATATCATCGGCCCGCAGCTATTTTTTGAGAGAGAAGCGCCAAAATATCAGGTATGACTTTTAACTCCGTTTCGATTCCCCGGGAAGCGTTACTGATCCTAAAATAGAGTGGATTTCTGGCTATCATTATTTGCTTGATTGTATGTGTCGTTGACGGATTCGTCCTTCTATTCTATCTGTTTTGGACAAATGTTAGACGCGACAAGCAGCAGGGGGCGGGGCCAGTATCGGGGGGCCAAGAGAAACATGACATTGCTGTTCAGACCCAGCTGCTAGATACCACGGATCTAAAGAACAAGGGGTTCAGATATGTGTTTTAGATATTGACCTGGAGTCGATGAGGATGAGGTCGATATCAACGACCCCCTCCACTCACGTGGAGATATTGGAATTTAGGGTACACGCGCAATTTATGTTCAAGAAATTCACATTTTTTTTTTTTTTAATTATCCATATCCACATCATCTTCACGATGTAGACAAGGTATCAGCTTCCAATAGCGATGTGGCGAATGCCACAATTGCGCGGATTGCAATCCCTGCAACTTTACCACCATCTCCAGCATTAGGATCAAAGGAGCACACGGTAAGTGACCTGGGCGTAACTTTTTGAGACGCGAGACCCATACAGGTCGTCAAGTTCTCTTCTAGCATACTATCTGGCGAGGGATAATCATAGACTGAACCATAAGACTATGTACGTGATACCCAGGTACAGTCTTGATCAAGGCTTTCCCGTTCTCTCCACACACAACTGAGAAGGACAGAGACCCATCTCATCGAAATAGCAGTTCTCGTTGACGTCGGGTGAATCAAGGTCATCATGTGCATCGAAATATATGAAGCCGAGGTCTTTGATTTTCAGACCACATGCAGCGCCAACGCTTGCCATGCAATTCCCGGATAGAATCAACGGGAAGGTATTTTGGGCTACTGCTTGGGTGACAGCAGTTGAGATACGGCGCAATAACTCAAAGCTACGGCCTATCTCGCCTTCAAGCTCATCGACCGGAAGAATTTCTGGGAAATTGGCTTTGATGCCAAGTTTTTTAAGCGAATGGAATTCGGTGGGGACCGTTACCGACTCGGTGATTGCATTAGTGGCCATAGGAAAGATTAGAAAGTTATGAGTGTTGAAACACCCGTTCATCCAATATCGGAGGCATGCTGGGTATGTATTTCTTAGAATCACCGCGCTACGTCACCGAGTCCACTTGCCGAGGTTGGGCATTACTAATATGTTTCCGTAACCTTGGAACCTCGGGATGGTTCCAAGGTTGGCATACATCTGTTAGATCTTGTATGTTTATTACAACTTATATCAGGACAATGTGTCATTGACCAATTAATTGACTTGATTTAGTCTGACAAGCAGCAAATTGCACATAATATAGAGCAGGAGGTTTGCTCTAGAGGAACAGATTCATTTGTCTAAGCTATGCGTCAAGAATAATCATCCAAGCCAGCCCCGAGACCCGTAAGCGATAGTGTACGCCCACCCTAACAAGGTGATGGAGTCTCAAACGGTCTCGATAGAGGCAACCTAGCCAATAGCTGGACAAGTGTTGGTTCGAATGTTACTAACATCTGCTGTTATACTCCGTTTACTCACTCCGTTTTGCTAGCACTTCTCAAAGAACATACAACTAACGTATTCCACATGCGAGCCGACATCTGTAGAACACATACTAATGGCGATATATCCGCCTCGATCTCAACAATGGTGGTCTACGGAATTTTTCATGATGTTTAGCCGCTCTACAGAGTTTCGAGTACTTTACTGGTCTTGTGATTACGATGTATTTTTCCTGAATCAACCGAGATAATTTTCGATACCGCGACGATATACATTTTCAACTTGTATAAAACTCATATATGTTATCAAAACTACATATAAACCAAGTCATCGTAGTCCAAAAATAAAGGTGTATTTTATCGCATTTACTATGTGTTTTGCAGATGGCGGCTCGCATGTGGTGGTGGCTCGCACGTGGAATATTTAGTGGAGTCTGCCAATCAGACCACGAGTTGATGACCAATACGGTATGTGGCCACGCAATAGTTGCTGCGAAATTAATCTATTCAAATGCAGAACACTTTATAAAGTGAGCTTGCTAACCCCGCCGTACACTGGATGACCTGGTGGCTGGCCACGCGGGTGTCTGTCATGTCACCCTAGCAGGGAGCAGGGCTGGAACATAGTGCGAAGGTGCGGAGCTGGGGAATAGTTGGAGTTATTCCAAGGGGTCTGCGTAAATATGCGGGCGAAGTCAATGGAGATTGTTTGCGCTGTAGGTGGGGCTCTACTGTGAAATAACAATGCATCGGGGGAAGTCCTTGCTTTTCCGGTAGACGTGGAGTTGTAGGCAATAATAACTGTCCAATCACGAGATCAATGTGCACCTAATGCTCAACTGCCTACCTAGCCTTGAGGATGACCTCGTCCGAGTCAAGACTGCGCCCCGTTCTGAATTATTTTTGGAAAGGTGCAAGGATCAGTCTAGCTCGGTGTCTTAATTCGCTTAGTGTAAGTCAAGAATCCTGCTGACGGCACTAGGAATAGTCGGATTTAGCTCAGTACCTAGGTATGGAATCATTGGGTTAACTGTCCTGGTCCTCGTGGTCCCCCGCATAATGACACGCAAACGTTGAGGTCACAGCGCCCTTTCAAACAACTGCGGCAATATGCGCCCATGAGAAGGGTTAGGTTTGGAAGCTTGCCCCCCAACTCTAAATAGTTTGGTGCCGAAGGACTTTAACGTGGTATCAACCAGAATTAGACAGAGAGAATCAGTCATAAATGCTGAGTTGTGGTCGACCAGATGAGACGTAAGAGGCCGTCGATGACAATAGTACAATTTTAAAGGCTTTTTTGAGTGGAGATCGTCCCTTTTTCATTGTTGTTTTAACTAGACCGAGCGGGGATATAACGGGGATATTCCGTGTTCTAGCGTTTCTCGGCGTCCTTGGCTGAGAAGCTTAGCCCATTCCCAATATTTCGATCCATACCTAGGTATTGCCTCTCTCTTGTGCAACCTATTTGAATTTTGTGACGTGCCACACACCTTGTTGGTAGACCTACACAGCCTAACCCTATATGCATTATTGGGGAACCTTACTTTCCCGACGTGTCCTTACTCATACGGAGCGGGTCTAGGTAGCCTTTTCTTTGATAACGCCCGGATTGGGTCGAGGGAAGCCGGCGGCAGCCCGGGGCCGGCAGGACTTTGTAATAGTTAGCACATCCTAGTTGCATGTCATCCGCAACTGCCTGCACTTATTGCTTCTATAGTACATCCCGTTTCCGGATTCGGTTGGCATCGCGACATGCAGCAAGCGGCGATTCCGGAACGTCTACTAATTTTAGTGAGGGGAGTGTGGGGTTACTTGGGATCTTGTACTGATTGCGGCAGGTGAGGGGTGGTCTCACATTCAGCCCTACCGCTGATCCATCAACATATTCCTACCCACCTGGCCCGTCTCCCCGCTTATGACTATATTCCCTCACAGATAATAATGTCTCATATAATCTGCTTTAGAGCCGAAGTTCCGGTGCCTTACCTTGTTTGTACCGCCATGAGGGGAAACTTAGCTCGAGGTTTTGGAGAAACTGCCACCTGATCAGGGCGAAGCGATGATGCAATTCGGAAGCCTGTGATTGATCATGTTCAACCTTTGTTTACCAATCCAAAGTAGACATATAAAAGGCGTGCGGTACGTGATACTGGAGCTTTTTTTTTCATTTTACTCCAACTGCCTTTGTTTTCAATTGCCCCCAAAGCCTTTCCAGAATACAACATGAAGTTTCAACTCATAGTTACTCTACTTCCTGTCGTGTTACCCTTGGCGCATGGTGCCCCTGCTCGCAGGGATACCCCCAACCCCGGTCTTCGAGGAACTGACTCCTTAGTTGGATATTCGGCAGACAACAGTGGTGGCAGCGACTCGCGACCCGACATTGAGTATACTCTTGTTCCTGGACAAAAGGAAAATCTCGAAATCGGGTCTCATCTAGATTTCGTCAAAGCCGATAATCCTCAGCCGATCCGTGGTCCCACGGGTTCTGATGATCCTGGTCCGAGTATAACCCCCTTCACTACTATGTACTATCTCAGCATTAGATTACATGCTGACCGCATTTTGTCCTTTATTGCAGGAAACTATGATTATGATAGAATCAATAGTGACAAGCTTGCACCTCCCGGGACTGACCATGGAGAGACAATTAATGCGCAATGGCCGATGGGTAAGTCTACTGGTTACTGTGAATGAATATACAAATTGCTTACTATATCCTAGGATTGAGCCATAACAGGTGATATTTTCCTCCCGAACAAGTGTATTGCAATACTCATATTTTTCTTTATAAGACTTGGAATAGATGGAGCTGGTTGGGCTCGCCAAGAGAACACCAACGTGATGCCGGATGCAAAGCTCATGGCCGGTGTCGATATGCGCCTGGCGCCTGCCGGCTATCGTGAGCTTCACTGGCATGTGGCCGCCGAATGGTCCTTGGTACTCAATGGATCGTGTCGAATTCAGGTACTTGCTTTTCCTGAACTGACAAAATAAATACTAACAAGCCTCCAGGCTGTGAACGAGAACGGGGAGACATTTGTCGACGATGTTACTGCTGGCGACGTGTGGTTTTTCCCACCGTGGGTATTGCGATATGCGTAAGCATTGTTCAACGCTGATGATGTTCGACTCTTAGTGGCATTCCTCATTCTATTCAGGCCCTTGACGACGGAGTTGAGTTCCTTCTAGTTTTCGACGATGGAGACTTTAGCGAGGATAATACATTCCTTGCAACAGAGGTCTTCCTCCACACCCCGGTAAAAAAAAGCGAAATCTTTGATTGAAAATGATATCCAATTTGCTAACCCCCACACAGAGAGAGGTTCTCTCGAAGAATTTCGGAGTCGACGTATCAGCCTTTGACAAGATCCCGGACGACGAACTATACATTTTCAAAGGCACCCCTGCCCCAGCGGACATCGAGGAACAGAATGTGACAACAACTTCTGGTCTCATCCCTCGCGCCCTGAGCTATTCGTATCATTTCTCCGAGCAGCCGGCACACGAAGTCGCCGGGGGTTCAGTCAAGATCGTTGACCCGCTCAATTTTCCTATCGCTAGCAACTTCTCTGCTGCTATTGTTACTGTTCATCCGGGCGGCATGCGTGAAATCCACTGGCATCCAACTAGTGATGAATGGACCTTTTTCATTTCGGGTCAGGGGCGAGCAACCCTTTTTACTGCCCCGAATTCGGCGACTACGTTCGATTATAGCGGTGGTGATGTTGGTTACTTCCCAAAGTCTAACAGCCATTATATTGAGAATACCGGTGATGGCGACTTGGTCTTTGTGGAGGTTCTACAGGCGCCTGAGTTCACAGGTACTTCTTCTTGTTTGCTAAATGATTTCTGCTTCAGCTGCTGACGGCATTAGATATGGCTCTTGGTCAATGGATCGCGTCCACGCCGAAACAAATCGTTTCGGATACACTCAACCTCAGTGATGACATGCTTAACAACTTCAAGACCGAGAAGCAATATGTTGTCGCTGGTGATAGCAGCTAGATTGCCTCACAAGTGGTCTACCCCTATGTTTATAAAATGCAGGTGCCGAGGTCTCGATGATGTTCTTAGTAATTTCGCGAAGTATACTACCTAGGATAGTCCGCCACAACAACCTTGGAAGTCACCGATTCTTCTGAGTAATAAACCCAAACCAAAATCCCACTGTTCTCTTGAGTCTGCAGCAGCGTCCACCGTAATACCAACACAAGCCAACCTGACGCCAATGTACTTCCGGCTCCCATCCACCTTGAACTCTGACCCATTTGCCCGAGGAAAAGTGGTCCCGGCGTTGGCGGTCGTGATATTGATGTGGGCACCTCGGTTCCTGACCAAGGCTTCCACGGCTGTAGCAGAGTGTAAGGGAGAGAGAGCATCGATCTAACGTAGTGCCTGCAGCCTTAGGCAAACTAGATAGGAGGCTATATGGGAGCTGTGTCTATGCTTATAATTAAGATCTAACTACTCCTCGAGGTCGCTAATACAGACCCGAAAAAGACGAAAGAAATCTGACGAACCGCAGGTAAGTAAAGCCTCGATGCAAGATATCAAGGGATACAAAAGGATATCTTAAGGGACTGGTGTCTAAAGATCCTTACTTCGAGTGGCATTATTTAGTTGACCCAAGTCAGACTCGACAGGATGTCGGTTGAAAATTGCCCATATTCACCGCAGCCCCTATATCAGAACGGAATCCTCAAGTATGTCTTTCCGGGGCCATCTGCACTGGCTGAGCTCCTCACAGCCTCCTTTCGCCGGTTCTGTGCGGTCCGGGGATTGCTCTGTTCTGAGGGGTTGTGGCCTTAGTAGGTGAAGCTCTACTGGAAACGCTTTGCATCCTCCTTGAACCTGCGAGCCGGGATCTTCTGGTGAAACAGATGGTCCAGGGTCTCAGTTGTCATGCCCTTTGTTTCCGGTAGCCTGTAGAACGCCCAGACCAAGAGAAGTACAGTGAACGCACCAGCGGGAAATGCTGCTTTCCCCTTCAAATTACCCTCTTTTGGATTCAGCATGTACGGCGCTACCACAGAATTCACCACTGAGAGGATATAATATGTGCCTCGGCCGAGGGCGATTGTCTTCACGCGCAGGCTACTCGCCCCGACTTCGGCGGCAATCGCGTATGGAATGGGCCCGATTGTCGATCCTAAGCGATGTTAAGTTGGTTTCGAGTCCATGTGTTGGACGTCAATTTATCCTACCGTAAAAGAAGAACCAGATCAACAGCAAAGCGCACTGTGTCCATTGGATACCGGAGGACGAGGGTGCCACGCCCAAGAAGCCAACAACAAGCATAAGCGGCAGCATTGCCACAAGGCCACTGAGGTAAATGGTACGACGTCCGTAATGCGTTTGAAGCACCCAAGATAGACAGGTACCGACAAAAGCAAGTCCAAACATGCCTATGGTTGTTAGTCATTTGGAGTGAGCCAACGAGAAAAGACATACCAAGAGAAAGCTTGAACGAGTCACCAGGGGAGAGGCCAGCTAGTGTGAAGAAGTAAGTGATATAATTTTGAATTGCCCAACCCGGAAGAAGCTGACATCCCCAGCTAACGATGGAAATCTCCGAGCGGCGGCAGTTCGTCCCCTTGAAGCATTCGCGGTATGAACTTCCGATTTGCATATCCCGCTCCGTCTGGATGGTATGCTCTATCATGGCAATAGTTGCCCCGGTATTGATGACTCCATCCGGCGCTGAAACGGTTCTCTTGAGTGACGCCTCTGCTTCTTCTAGGCGGCCCTTTCGGACAAGCCACCAGGGCGACTCTGGGGCCAGCCAGGTTACAATAAGCAGAGGAATCGGGAAAGCCCATTGCAGCCCGAACGGAATTCGATAGGACCACTGGGACGGGATTTCCATCGTAGCGGTCAGGATACCGGTTGCAAGAAGCCTTCCAATGACCCAGCAGAGGTTCACAAATGTTGTGAGGTATCCCCTGAGAGGAAGAGGGCAAATTTCAGCAGCGTACGACGGAGTGGCAGCAGCAAAGAAGCCCCATGGTAGTGAGCTAGGAAGAGAAAAAGCGTCAATGGTCTGAATATCAAAGGGATTGGCACAGAAGCATACCATAGGAGTTCACCGACAAGAAGCACCTCAATCGAAGGAGCGAAGAATGTGATAGCAACGAAGCCGGTTAGGGCAACAAGGGACACCATTATCACTTTCCGGGCCCCAAACCTTTCCGATACGGACCCGTTAATGAAAGTGCCGGTCATCAAGCCCAGAAGGGCGACGAGACTCAAGGCTAGCTGCCACTCGGCAGTAATAGTATAGCCGCCTCCCTCCAATTGGACACCGTACTTCTCTTGAAACTGGGGAAATGCGTGAAAAGAGTTGATAATTTGCATGTCATATGACTCCATGATAGTAGCAATGGAGATAAGGGCAGACCACATCACCGCAGGGCGATAATAGCGAAAGGCGTCGCGCACGGTGAGGTCAGTTTCGGCTCTTCTACCCACCTGGATATGTTCATGCTCCGCTTTCTCGAGTACCCGGGCTGGTACCATGGGTGGCTTCTCGGGATCGGCCATGATGAGGTTCAAACAGGAGGCAAAAAGCACTCTTGGGATGATGGATACAAGTTAGAGGGAAATATAGATGCTTTCTCGAACATCCTGCTACACGGTGCCATTTATATAGTTTAACCGAATAAGGAGGTTACCCCAGATTCAGTGCCGTGATCTCAACATTGCGGGGGAATATCACGCTATGCTTGGCTGACGGGTGGGGATGGGCGACATACTACCGCTCCCTGCTGATGGTGAGCGGCAGTCGGCCGGGAGTCGGAAATGGAGGATTCTGGCTGGCCATTCTAAATGTTTGGGGCGAGCTTGGTGTACTATTAGGACGTGCGATCTCCCAAATAGACTTTCTCATGGACCTCTCCCTCCAAATGACCAAAATAACCAATCGGTTCATATCACCATAACACCCCGTTCCCCATAGGTGCCTTTCTGTGACTGGACTGCTCGAGGGGATGGCATGGAACGGGTATCCGCCGAGTCATGTCGAATATTACGTCCTAATATACCGGTACAACAGTCAAATCTACAAGTATTCACCCACCTCCACCCATATACTTTAGCGCGTAATTAGCGCAGTAATGTAATTACTCCAGTATTTCTACAGATTGGATGTTTGAGAATGCGGGACTATTAATTCAGTTACCCGGGACTAGCTAAGTAGAATAAGGCAGGTCCCCCATTACCATGAGTCACTTTATGGCAGCTTACAGACATACCATAGACTGATGTAATACAGCAAGGGTGTGACGGTTCTCTCACAATGGAGAAGTAATTTGGAATGGGCTACCTATCTGCTACTTGGTAGGAACATAGGTGTGCACAGGCTCATCCCCAATTTCCCGCATCTTATCCTCCAACAACTTCGTCATTTTATCTACAACCTCACGGTATTCAGGCTCATGCCAGCAGTTGAAAAGCTCGAGGGGATCCTTCTCACAATCAAAAAGCTCCCATTCCTTTTCCTCCCCTCCAGGCCGTGTGCCTTCGAGCCCAAAGTCTTCGTTATACCAGTAGATCAATTTGTACCGCTGATCACGCACACCATAATGTGCGTAAGCTTCGTGGATGACATCTCGGTGCATCCAGTAGCGATGGTAGGCAACTTGCTGCCAATCGGAAGGCGTCTTTTGTCGCAACAGTTCACGGAAGGTAGCACCTTGCATGTACGTGGGGACACGCAGCTGCGCAAAATCGAGGAAAGTGGGTGCAAAGTCGACGTTGCAGATGATATCGTCGCAAATAGTTCCAGCGGCGATCTCACGGGGATATCGAATCAGGAACGGCATCTGGAAGCTCTCTTCGTACATGAAGCGCTTATCGAACCAGCCATGTTCACCGAGGAAGAAACCTTGGTCGGAGGTGTAAATCACGATCGTATTTTCAGCAAGACCTTCGGCGTCGAGGAAGTCAAGGGTACGCCCGACATTATCGTCGACACTCTGGATCGTGCGAAGATACCGCTGCATGTATCGTTGGAATTTGAATTCTGCCAGCTCCTCGGGGGTCTCGAAAGTGAATACCGTCCCGTCTTGCTTGTCGATTAGACGTAACTTTGTCACATCCTTGGGGGCAGGGACCTTCCGATCGTGCCACCACCAGGCATCGATCATCTTAGGCCCGACCACATCGCTCCCACCGTCTGGCTGAGCTAGTCCCAGATCCATATACGTGAGATCCTCCGCTACACGCATCTTGGCCACCTTCGCCGCTTTGGCTCGGTTCTTGTAGTCGTCCGTGAACGTGTCTGGCAGGCGAACTGGCTCAGTATAGAGATGATGGTGTTTAGGATCGTACTCCCAGCTGCGATGAGGGGCCTTATGGTGGCACATTAAGAAGAAGGGCCGGTCGACATCGCGGTTTCGGATCCAGTTTAAACTTTTGTCGGTGATGATGTCCGTCGCATACCCAGATTCTCTGCTTATGCCATCAGGGCCGATAAACTGAGGGTCATGGTATTCACCCTGTCCCGGAACGACGCTCCAGTAATCGAATCCGGTCGGTTCGTGATCCTTTCCTTCACCTAGGTGCCATTTTCCCACCATCGCAGTTTGGTATCCGCCAGATCGGAGATGTTTGGCGACGTTGGGCATGTGTTTATTTATCTTGGAGTTGAGGGTCATGACCCCGTTGACGTGGTTGTGTGTCCCTGTTAGGATAGCGGCGCGCGAAGGAGTACAGATGCTGTTGGTAACATAACAGTGATTGAAGCGCATTCCTTCGGTCGTCAGTCTGTCGAGATTGGGGGTATGATTGATGCCTGCACCGTAGCAGGAAATAGACTTGGACGCATGGTCATCGGCCATTATGAAGATGATGTTGGGGCGGTTTCCGACAGCCATGTTGCATAAAGAACAGCGAAAGACAGGTATCTCAGAGCAGTGCCTCGCGAAAGAAATATATGTTCGAGTGCTGAATGTCTGAAGGGGTGGACGGCCGGCCTGCTGGCTTTAACCTTCCTTGTCCCCATTATGATTAGTACACAACCGACTCAAGCGGGGGAATATTGAGGGATCCCTTCAATCTCCCCACAGGAGTGGCTGTTATGACAAGGGGCAGAACATGGAGCACGCTCATTTGATATGCACGGTGTCTGTATGATCTCCACACCCCACCGGATGTCGGCGGCAGTCGGTAAGGATGATCTCGTATTGGTGTGGCACAAAAATCAGCGAGGATGCGAAGAAAGGAGATAAACAAGAGAAACACAAAAACACCGACTGGACAAATAGGGCCTATGTTGCAGATGACGGAAGCTCCGGGGCATCACGATGTCAAGCTACCGAGGTAGAGCAGTTACGAGCGGCGAACTTGCACACCATTGGACTCGGCTTTACACCGACTGCCTAGGACCCCCGCCATCAACGTAAATGATAATTACTAGTAGCCTCGATGGAGAATGGATACCTCTCGCTACAGAGCTAACCTGGGTATGTGTATTGTCACACCATTTGTAGTATACATTTGTAGTAATCATTATCTAAATCGGGTCAACTCGCCAAAACTATATAAGACGCAATATACTTCAGGGGCCGGATGTCATTCTAACTCTCGTAGTCGTCATCCTCGAACTTCGCTTGACGGACCAAGCTGTGCACAGCGAGTTGGCTATGCCGCTGACGACCACTGTCGGACTGATCGTTCGATAGGTACCCTAGTTGTCTGGCCGTCGCGGGCGACATGACCGACACTTGCACAAGGCGTTCTAGATCGGCAATAATCCTCTCCGCAAAAGGGGTGGTCGAGAAGTACATATGCAGGACGCTCAATGCCAAGTTAGCACTGCGGATGGCGCTTTCTGTAGTGATCTCAAGTCTTACACTGTGTAAAGATGGTAGAAACAGAATAAGCCGCGCAGCCTGGTAGGCACAGACTGCAACATAAGGTGGCAGTATGGGTGTATCCGACAGCGCCAACACTCCGGCAAGGATCTCGGTAATCTGCATGACATGAATATAGCACGTTTGAACCGCATGCTCACGGAAATTCACGTCTGTTGCATTCATGATCCCGGCTGGAACTGCCTCAGGATACCCGGGCAAGAAGATCCTGTAGAGATCACAATGGACCTGATGCCACGAAAGTACAGCTAGCAGATAGCGTGCAAACCACCGGAAGTGCTTCATCTCCAGTTGTTGGGTCATGGATGAAATGGAGAACTCCGACACCACTTCGACATCGTCGTGTAGGCGCCACAGATCGTTCTGAATTTCCTGAACGAGGCCAGGTAGTCCCGCTAAAGGGTCCTCGGATATTGCAAGCTGGCGGGTTAAACGCATGACATCTCGTTGTATCTTGCTGATTTGGTGACAAGCTGACAGCAAGTTGGGCGTCTTGGCCGAGTTGGCTTCTGTCAAGTTTTGGACTGATCCAGTCGCTCTCTGGGGTTTTCCTTCAGAGAATTCCTCTTCATGGCACGGCCATCTCTGATAGATAATGGCGTAAGAGATAGTCTCATGCTCTGGAAGGCCAACGGAGAAATAACCATCGATGCTCGTCAACGCCCATATCACGCGCCGACGCGTCTCCTGGGCAATAAACGTAAGCTCTGGGCGCTCGTAGTTGAGTCGCAGAGCCGTAGCAGCTCGTGCAGCTAGTCCTACTAGCATGTAGGCGCGTGCAAACTCGCCGGTGCGGATATAATAATGAACTGTGAACAGGAGAGTCTGGACTCGACGAATGGACGGCTCGTGCAAATGTAGAACATTTTCCGCTTCTACTCTGAGCATCCATGATGCGGACTCCTGCAATAGGCGTTGATCCATGGACAGATATGCGTTGGTTACGGCTGCTAGGGACAAAGCAAGGCTCTGGTCTAGACTACCGTTCAGGCAGTGCTGTCGAACTGAGGGCTCATGAAGGAAGGCAAAGGACGGAATGGGGTACAGGTGGCGAAAGAATTGATCAATCGCGCTCAGAAGTTCCTGACGGCGGATGGAAAATAGGGCAGTGGCTGACTTTAGAACCTGACAAGACTCGACTGGTGAATCTGAATCTGTATAGCTGCATGCGCGTTGGCGTTGGCGACAAGTCTCACAGCTAGGGAGATCGCCTGAGCAGCGCGCCTTCTGGCGACGGCATTCTATACACGCCCGACTTGCGCGCTGCCGTTCCGGCGGTGCGGATTCATTTTTATGCTTCTTGTTCTCCTTACAAGAGACGCTCCGCCGGTATGAGCAGGAAAATTCCAATCTCTCACAGTTCCCACAAGTACCTTGTTGGCGATCGCAGCGGACCTATCCACTCTCAGCCGATGGACCTTGGGTGGGGTAATACTTATAAAATCACATACCTTGCGACATCGGCATTGGAGGCATGGTGCAGTCTGGGACCGGCCCATGATGCTAGTTGCTCGAAACAAAGGAGGGAAATTATGCAGACGTTGTTCGTGCAAGGTTGCGAAAACCCAACGATATATTCTCGTCAACCAGTCGTCGGTGAACACCCGTCGTTCATGTTATAGTTATGTTACCATGAACGGTTCATAAAATAACTTTGGAATGTACTTTGCGGATTCATAACTTCGAACTGCTTCTGTCGACAAAGAGGGCCGCAAGTTTACTGATGCGCCCGAGGAATATTGTGCAGCCCCATTACTAGCGTGACGACAGGTCTGCGGGCGTCTGTGGAGAATGCGGATATCCACTATATCACGTGACCGTTTACTATCTTATCTTATCTCTACGGGTGCGATCCATGGATGACCTCGGAAACTCCCCCTTTTAAACCACCCAGGGTGTACCTAGGTACCCAGGTACCAATTCCGGTCCCGGTAGGATACTAAGCTTCGGTCGACACTGAAACGTCTACAAAAGTGACAGGTATCAAGTTAAGAATAGAAATCGATTCAAATTATATAAAGATAACTCGAGGAGAACTTCATCCCCCGGAAAAGAATGTACATCTATAGTGGTTAAGCAGATATATCAAGTCTGCTTCAACGACAACTCATATATACCTGTCAACTGTTTCAACAAACCGGAACTACTTAAGATCCGCGCATCCGAGGGCAATAGTTCCACCCTAGAGATCCGTTAGTCATGAATTCTCCACCGAGGTGTCTGCATTGAAGATTATCACTTACCAGAATGTTCGCCTCGGTGCAGCACTGGGGCTTGGCAGGACAACTAGATTCTTCATACCCGTGGCCTGTGAGGAATGTTAGAACAATTTCCACCTGCGCAATAAAGGAGAATCTAATCATACAGAGAATACCAATAGAGCCAACGATGTTGGCAGCATCAATGCCAAGTGCCAGCAAGAGGGGGTCGACAACGGGGTCGAGAGGAGTGGTGAGAGTTCCACAGCAGAGGAGGGAGCCGACACATTTCGAAGTATCGGGCTGCGAGCGCTTCAGGGCGAGGTTGGGCTCCTGGGGAAGGGCGGATGCCACGCCGGCGCCGATGACAGAGAGGACGGAGAGGATAGAAAGTCTCATTTTGATGGATCTTTTTGGGGTTAATTTTTGGGAGAAGAGAGCAGTAGTAGTTGTTGTTTGAAAGGATTGATTGTAGATGATGTCTAGATTACCTGGAATATCCAGATCCTTATATAGTTTTCGCAGGAGGATATTCAAGGGATCAATCGGTGTCCGCAACACCACTATGTCGAAAACTGGAGTACCCTTATCGTCGGGTTTGGATTGTGGAAATGTCAATTCCTGAGTCGTAAAATGAACTGTCCGAGTAGGTCCTATCTTGGTGGCGAGAAGATCTGCAAAAGTCTAGATAGCAGTTGGCACCAAATAAAAGGCCAAATAAGAGGTTTGACAATCGAACCGAGGTATAATGACAGTCATTGCTACTGGAAGCGTGGACCAATTCCTTCGGTTGGATACGATAGAGTTCGCGATGTGCATATCGATAATTCAGATCAGTTCCAAGCGAGCTTTCGATCACTCTTGATCCATGCTCAATACCATTGAAAGACCTGCACTCACTGGCTCCAAGTCAATGCCAAGCCCAATAGCCAGCGGGGCAATCCCCCGGTGATTTCCTCTGTCTCCGCATCGGGGAGTTCCTTATCAGTGGACCCGGTTTCTGGGATGATCAACCCTGTGGCATCGAATCAGAATCGCCAAGATGTCGACCTGCTGCAAGGAACAGGCAGAGCCCATTCCCTCCGATCGACGTATCAACCAGGCACAGAACTCAATTGAGGAATAAAATGCAAATCTGTCCTCCGCACTCCGTAGTCTTATCAGCAGTATTCACAGCCTGGAAATTTGTTCAGTTGGCTTGCGATTTGTCATTTCCCTCCCACTCGAGCGCATAGGGCGGTAGAGCCGGATATGTTCGCGATAAGTCTCGCGTCGTTGATTGCATGATCTTGAACTAGCATGTGGGCGCCAAGGGAATGGATAATTTTTTCCTTGTCCGGTTACGTCAAAGTCCGTTTCATCACAACTTTATCTACTGAGACAAATAGATGGATAGCTCAGACAGAAGAATTGCCTCGGCAAGTAGTTGCGTAGTTGCTAGCGAGTATAGCGTACTTTCACCAGAGACCAAATTTTCATCAAACGCGAAATGCTCGTCGTTTGGGGTTGTGGGTTATTACTCAGACAACCGGCTTCTTATCATAACTGCGTCGAAACATCTTGTCAACGTGGACAAGGTAGTAAGTACTAGGAGCCAGGCTATCGACACTTCCCACCGGGGTATAGCTCTTCTGCTGGTGGGCTTTCTCCCGGAGGTTGCACATCTACCATTGTTAGGAATTAATTGCCTAGACCATATGCTTCTCAAACAACCTACCTCGTTATAAAACTCCGGCGAGACCGGCGTGCGAGCTTCCAAGCGCTCATTCAACCGAACCTGTTGCGCGATCTCGGAAGTATCGCCCTTGACACGGAAGCTAAATAGAGTGCTGGCCAGACCACCGCCGTAGCTGAACATGCCGATGCGCTTGTTCTGCAGTTCCTCGCTAGGAACATTGCTCAGCAAGCTTACTAGCCCAGAGTAGACACTAGCGGTGTACATGTTCCCGCAATTCGCGGGCATTGTAAGAGATGGTTGGACCCGCTTGAGGAACCTTTCCTTAGTCAACCCGATGCAAATTTTTTCAACTTCTTTGTCTGTCAAAGACGCTGTCTGCTCAACGTCGTGGACAGCTGCTGGAATCTCATCAAAGTGGTCGGGCTCCTTTCGGAGGTCGTTGAACAACAGACGACCATAGGCCTTGAAGACGAGTTTGCAATAAGGCGCATGAAAGGCGAAATAGTCAAAGGTATCCAAAAAGCTACCCTGAAAATCTGCTGCTCCGTTCGTCAACCTGGCATTTTTAGCCAGACACCTAGTACGATACCGCTCGTAGCAGTTGTCCAATGCCTCGATATAGCATGTGTTGGAGTAATATCCATCGACAATAGGGTACTCTGATTTGAAGTCCGGCTTGTAGAAGTCGTAGACGTGCTTCATGTACGTTCCACGAAAGGGCTCCAGCACCAGGGGCGCATCGGCACCAATTAACATGGCCACACAGCCGGCACCGCCGGTCGGGCGAGCGGCGGGCTTGTCGTACAAAGCGATATCTCCCGTCACGACAATTGCGTCGCGACCGTCCCACGTGGATGATTCGACCCAGTTAATTGCATTCAACAAGGCATTGGTTCCCCCATAGCAGGCGTTGTAAGTGTCAACTCCCTCGATATCCGAGTTTTCCCCGAACAATTGCATGAGAACCGACTTGCAAGACTTGGATTTGTCCAGCAACGTTTCCGTCCCCACTTCCAAGCGGCCAATGGACATCGGGTTAATATGGTACTTTTTCAACAGCGACGATACCACTGTGAGTGCCATGGAATAGATATCTATGAATTTGGCCACATTTATTAGCATAAAGCATGGGGTATGGGTTGAAGTTTGTTTCCATGCCTTCGCGGTCATCACAGAAGCTCATGTTTTGCTGACCCAGGCCAATCGTGAATTTCCCAGCACTGGCTCCCAGATAGGTCTCGAGCTCGCTTTGTAGCACGTACTATTCACAAGGAATTATGTCAGTTGTCCAATGGCTTGAATTTCAGAGTCGGCACTGAATTCTACTTACGCGACTGGGGAAATATATATCCAGGGCCTTGATGCCCACATTTTGGGTGTTGGAGGACATGATTCTCACAACGGGAGGCAGCTTATTGAGTTTCTCGACTTATTTATGGAAGGATATAAGGAAGAAAATCTGCAATGATAGAGCGAGTCAAGAGACAAGATAGCAGATGGGGGCATACCGTAGAAACCCCAAAGATTCACCGTGTTGCTTTATTTGACTAAACTAGTCGAGCTGCAAAATACAGCGTTGAGTGGAGAATGAGCGTATGAGAGCATCCACCTTGGCGATGGGGCCAAATGAGACAAATTTAGGCCAACGCATAACTGTGACGGCTGCTACCCGGTACATCAGAGCATTTGCCTTTAACATGATCCGATACTCGGAGATAATAGATGACCATACGGCTGTGGGTTTTATATTTGCAGAGACTTGGAACATACGTCGACAACGCTCTCATTGAAGAGAACATGAAGATCGACGTAGTTGGTATGCTCTCGTCACTCTCCAAACTCGTAGGTCAAAGGGGGAAAGCCACATATGCCGCCGCCAACGCCTTGTTGAACGCTTAGCCATCTACTGCGGCAGTCTCGGCTTAGCCGGCAAATCTGTTGAACTGGGCGCTACTCAGGTACTCGGCTACATGAGCCTCGGTGTGGACCTGCTAGGAAATGTCAGCTCCGATGTCTGGATCCCAAATAAAAGAGACATAATATTGTGAGGATCGTTGAGTTCACCTTCAAGCAGGAGATCACGCTCATAATGGCCAGTGCTGTCGAGCTCGTCACCCGGGATGCCGTCATACCTTAGCACCAAACCCCAGCCTTTCGCGCAGCACCCGGTTGAGCACTCTCATATTGAGTGATGGCCAAGATTCAGCCTCAATAAGGATGGCAAGGATGCAGTTTTCAGGCATTTCAGATCTTTGTTAATAACAAGGCGGCTGTTAGCGCAATTCACGATACCGCAATTGACGTGACGGTCCACGGGCGGCGAGTCAGTTCGCCACGATGCTAAGTTTGAGCGAGCCAATCGGGCTGACCAAGTCTCCTTCCACGGACTCAATATCCTCGCTGCAGTGGCATTGTGGAATTGGGTGATGTCAAATATTTGGGCGGAAGTGGCGACTCAGGACATTTCTAGGCCTAGAAAAGCCGGAAGGTTGTCTCCTGTGTAACGGCTGCCTAGATGTAAGGGTGGCGCTAGAGATCTATGGTGAAGACTCAGTTGCTATGGACTGGGGAGAGAAAGAAGGAAAGAGAGGACGAAACAGAGATGGATAGCAAAAGACTGTCACTATTGATGCCCGATCTATTAGGCACCAAACAGTAGAACCACGCTTTTTACGACCATTTCATCCTAGCATGCATGAAAACTTAGGATCTTTAGATATATAGACCGGTCAGTTAAATGAATCAAAGATTTGCTGCTCCGACATAATATCTGTCTTTTCGCCGTTTTATCAGGAGTGGTAGCGTATCCCAACATCAGTCGAAGGTAATCTTAAGCTCTGTATTGTATAGAAACCCAACATTTTGTTGGATTATTTAATATAAATTAGCAGGTACATCAGTTATCCTATCCATATACTTACAAGCTTACATAGTCGTTGTGAGCTACCTAGGTACCTACTGCGAATTTAGGCTTCTATTGCTGATACGGATTAAGACGGCCTATATATATTTTCAAAGCCATATAGTGTTTTCGAAACCACGACATGCCTTGACAATCAAAACATTGATTTTGAGCTGCAAACAGAAAACAGATAAAAATATCAAATTCAACATTTGTGGCGATTCACATCCTCATCCTCCCTTTCCATCCATGCAGGATGCTCTGGTACTCTCACTCTCCTCGTTACCTTCACCAATATATCCATCTCTATTTCCTCCACACATAGTCACCATACTCAATTTAAGCATGGACACGGAGTTTGGCAACCTCAACATAAGGAAAGGTCTTGACATCAATCTGCGCCTGAGTGATCTTCGCCTCGATAGCTGCTGCGCTAAGAGCAGCGCGAGCAACAGCATCAGTGTCACAAAGTGTGACCGAGTTGACACCCGGTCTGGCACCAGCAGCGGTCACCCAGTGAACTCCTTCAGTTGGGACACCGACGGCAAATCGCTTTGGGTGCACACGACCATGGGTGTCAATGAGGTGGTATGGACTTTGGGTCACGTCAAGACCACCAGTCTCATATCCGTCGATTGTGTGAGCGCGGCATTGACCAGTCTTGAACAAATGAGAAAGAAGCTCATCCCCCGTGTTGCGGAGGGTCGGCTCTGGCAAACGGGCTTCGATCAATGTCGTAACTCGGATTGGCTCTCCTGGCACCTCGGGCGAGTGCACTAGCCAGGCCTCGTCCTGAGCCTTCACCTGTGGACGGGGACCGAGGACTTCCAGGACCCCAGCCTCCATGAGTGCAATCATTTGCTCAATACGTTGGCGAGGAGGTCCGATTGACACGTAGGCGTTGAGAGGTGTGTACCAGCGATCGAGGTCCTTCCGGTGAGAAGTGCCGGTCAAGCCATTGTGATCCACGATGAGTCGGAGTTCGTTTCGCAGATCGCGCATAACATCCAGAGCTGCTTTTAGTGGACCGTTTAGGTTTCCAAGTGTGGCCTCCTTGGCATCTTCGCGAAGGTAGTCGATCAACCACTCGCGCCACTCAGTGGTAGTGTTGAAAGCCCGGTCGCCCTGTGGGCGCTGGATACGTTCCCAGGACCACCACTTCTCTTCCGAGATACCAAAGTTACGAAGGACTTGCTCTTCCTCGTGACTCTTTGGCTCTGTTTCCAAGAACTTCTTCTGGAAGTCGGTCTGGTCTGACCCATCGCGCTTGAGTAAGGCCAAGTAATAGACGGTTTCCACTTCTTTTGACACAAGAGGCCAGATATCCCGGAGGAAGTCAGGAGCTTGTCCAGCACCGGAATGCTTGCGGAAAGCATTGATGACTTCTTCAGTGAAGACGAGTGGCATGTGGCGGCCGTACGCTCCTTTGCCGTTATCACCACGGGAGTGGTATGGAATGCCACGACGAGATCCGGCAATCATCCGAGGCTCTTTTCCGGATGGGTAATATTTCAAGCCGTTGGGAGTTTCTGAAAAGGTACCACCCCGGGATGTTGTTAACAAAGCCATATAGTCGAAGAAGTTGAGACCAAGACCACGCAAGAAAACGTTCTCCCCGGGAGCAATAACAGAAAGATCAACATCTGCTGGGTTCGAGGGCGTAATATGATGAAGTCCATTCAGCTCTGCGTAAGCATTGAGTTTCCGCTGTTCAATATCCAGAAGCAGCGGGACGTGGCCCTGTGCAAGGATGACAGCTGCCAGGCTAGAAAGCGTGCGGCCATTTGACAACTTGAGTGTTTGCTGGCCATAGAATGTGTCCTCCAGACGGACAGCAAAAGCAGGATGAACTTCAATCTGCACTTGAGGTGGTGCTTGTCGCACAGTCTCTTTGAAAATCCATTCGAGATATTGGCCGTATTGGGCACGGGTTCCATAATCATCAGGCCCAAGGCCAGGAATCTTGTCGGCGGCCCAGGTGTACAGACTTGGACCTGGACGGATTGGACCTGAGCAGACAATGCTATCATCAGTGAACAGGGTCACCTGGGAGGTGACGGTGTTCATTAGAAGTTGATCTGACTGCTCCGTACGCCAGACACGACCCGCGCCTGGGGGCGATGGATCAACGACATGGACCGTCAGTCGTGCTCCTGGGGCAAGAAAGTCTGGTGCTGAGGCGCAAAGACGCTCCAGAGCGCTGGTTCCTCGAGGTCCAGCACCAACAATGGCAACATGGGTGTGCACATCGGTAGGTTGAAGGGCGGAAGGCATTGTGTTTTGCTTCTTTCGGGGAAATGAATATGGCGAAGCAGATATTCTGAAGGCAGAGAGCGGAAGTGGTGTTTCCAATCGCGGTGCTTATACTCTTCGTATACTCGAGTGTTTTCGGAAGAGACCGTTGGAAGTTGTTGGGAATGATACAGAGGATTCCAGAGTCGCTTTTATATTCTGTCAGTCCACAAGGCCATCATTGAGGTTCCTTTTCAGCTCACATGCTTGGTCTCGCCATTAGGACGCCACCCTTGGGGACGGTGCCTTCCGTCATCCACATGCGTATCATTACGGGCTGACAATCCGCAACATGAGCAGCAAATAGGCTATTCCGATGATGAAACGCCTCGATATCCCGTCCAACCTCTGGCAAGTGGACGCCATGAGCGTTGAAGGATCGAAGATCTCGATGCAGGGATCAGGATCCACACTCTTTGAATCTACATTCGGGGTAACAGAGCCACGAAAACCCGATGCCGAATCTTGCGTTGCAGCCCGAATTCTGTTGCACTAGAGGCAAAAGTGGATTCTATCTCGCAAGAAGATTAACATATGAAGCTACTAAAGGATGACCTTGCATGCATACAGTGACCATGCATACGAAGTATGACAGCGTGGGTATCTGCAGGCACAGATCAAATGAAACTATGAGACGCCGGGGACTCTCCGTTGGCCCGAACTGCATAGGCAGTTAAATATTCTGCAATAGTTTGCAGACGAAATTGTTTTGGACAGAGGGTCGTTTAGGGATAGTCTCGTCATCCAAACAACGAGCTACAAGCGAATCGACGATTCCAACTCCACTCCCTTGAGACATGTAGCTTTTAATCTGGTGCAGTAGTTTACAGAGTAAGTCAAAAATAAACATGTCAGCTTAGTGGCAACAGGCCTACATGGTTGGCAATTCCAAAGACCGACACACGCAGACAGAATCGATGTTCTAGTTTATTTTGACGATGGATGCGCCTAGATCACAAGAGTAGCATTGAGAATCACGGGCTTAACTTGTTCTACGTGTGCAAATGACACATTCAAATGGCTGGTATGAACTTCGTATGGAAGGATTAAATCAAAGTCAAGCACAACAATAATATGAACACTCCAGGCTACCATGATCTCCACCATGAAACAATGGAAGGCAGTGAAATGAAATTTCTCGTCACACAAATTAGATCTCTGGGCGCTTATATTCGCCTTTCCCTATCATCTCATTGATGGTTTTCTCAGTTACCATCATTGCCTCGACACCGGCAGGGGTGCCACAGTAGACTGTTGCCTGTAGAACAGCCTCTCTGATTTCTATCTCTGTAAGTCCGTTGTTTACGGCACCACGGGTGTGCAGAGCAAGCTCAAGCCATGCTTTCTGAGCAATGATGATCCCAATATCTATAGAATATCCCCAGTAGATATTAGCAATCTCGAACTCTCGCTCACAATACCTCACGGAATCATGCTAGTATTTGACTTACTCAGAAGGCTCCTCTGCTTCCGGTCCAGGCCGGGGCGTTGCCAGACAGTACCCCATGCCCATTCCGTAATGAGCTGCTGTCCAGGCATGGTGAAGGGTGTGGCATTTTGCAACGCGTTATTCACGTACTCGTCTCCAAGGACTGCTCTCCGCACTTTGACTCCTTCATCAAAGAGCTGCTTGTGCATTTCCTCGAACTTCGAATTGTCGGACATATTTGTAGAAATTTCGGATTATGAGATTGATACTTGAGATGCAGGTCACAATGGCAATTCCGATTCGTGGAAAATACACTGACTGCTTGGGAGCACTTGTCGATTCGACATAGAGGCTTTATTATTAGACAAACAAGCTGAATTTAAGCAATTGATTTCTGCATCGTCCTTTTGATCAGATTACAGTTTGTATGGACATACCTTTGGGTCATCGGGCCCACTTAAGATCTTCCGTCAGCGGGATGAAACATCTGTGGAGCCAACTTTAGGAGTCGCCTATGACAGGAAGCTTACATGCCTTGAGTCTTCCCGCGTGCCTTTTTCAGCTTAGCGGCAATTACATTCGTCAGAAACATGCAGGAAGCAATTCCCGCTTGTGGAGATTTGCTCGCTCAACCCCGGCGAACTTGCCTTCTCCATACATGAACGACCCCAAAAAGACTTCACGCTCGTGGGATGCACACTATTTTCTCACAGCCTGTTCCACCAAGGTGGCTGATCTCACTGCAGCTAAACCCACTTGTGTGTCATAACCATGGTCTAGACCTAAAAACCGAAAACTGTCTTGTCTAGACCTCGCCAAAGTCCAATTGATCCTTCGATCGTAGACATGTCCAAATCGGTCCCCGGACGGGTTTAAGTACCATTTCCGGTGTTCAATGGCGGGTACAAGGGCCCCCAATCCGCCACCTGGGCGTCCTGGTCAGTCCAATGTACCACAAGTGGAGACATTGTATTGTAATGTGCATAGAGTTATGTAGATTACGCTGTATTCATTTCTAAGAAACCTACGCCAATAGGTAAAATAATTGTGATTATATTCTTGTTCCTGAATGTGTGCTAGCTTATGAAACTCTCTTTAGTATACCATGCTAGATATCTAACGGGTCTACATACTCTCACTAGGTGGTTGAGTGTCGAGATTCGTACATTCACTAGTTATAGTTAAACGGAGCCAAGTCTTACCTCTTTTAATATATTTCTCAATCTTATTACTATGACGATACGACCTGCGGGATGAGTGCAACAAGCTTTGAGCCCTAATTTATTAGTGCCTACCGAGGTACACATAGTTATTTAATAATTCTTGGCCATTAGATAGAATATTCTCTAAACTTTCTCGCTATCTCCCTCGTACAGCCTTATAGGGACAAGGTAGGTAAAGAAAAGTCTGACAAGCTGCATATAAGCAATGCCTCACTGCGCCAATGCAACATTGTGTACATATATAGGGTGGGCGGACTTGTTTCCGTCAAATATCCGGAAAATCCGCTCGAAGGGCTTGTCCCCAATGTAGATGATCATTTTATATGATTTTATAAAGGATTATTTTCGCGTCTCGGTTATACACGTGGTACTGCTAGCGTATTCTCTCAAAGGACTAGAGTGACTATAACTAGAGTACGGAGTAAACAACTGTTTCTTATTTCTCCCGATCATCAGATTATGCAGCATATTTATGCATTTAGGCGGCTTAAGACACTTTTGGACACTTCCTTCGCGTCCCTGGGCGCCTATGGGTCCGGGCCCACTCCTTTTGGAAATTCCAAGGTGTGGTATAACCTTATTCGTCACTAGAGCATATCCATGCCGTTTCAATACCTAGGTAAATATGACTGGCAGCGTAACGAAGACAAGGATTTCAATACGGAGCACTCTTTGCTTGATTAGACTTCGGTAAATGAATGTCTAGTACGTAGCCTATGTATACTCCAAAAGGACCATCGAGAAAGGCCAAACCACAAACAGATAGGCCATGTAGAACACCAGCTTAGGCCGCAGTTCGCTTCTATATCACTTTATTCGCCATAGGATTGACTGTCAGCTCTGTGCCGGGCATTACTTCACCGTCGGAATTCCACAGTAGACCGTTGCCTACTCTGTACAATACCGCCCCCTGATATTGACTTCCGGGAGGCCGTTGTTCATCTCACCGTAGGTATGCAACTTCAGTTCCAGCCCCACGTCTCTCTTGCCTTTTTGCCTATTCTGATCCATAGGTGGGTGTGTGGAACAGACATTTGTCTTTATACTGGTGTGTTTTTGCGTCTGGTTTGATTGGCTCTCAGCGGTCCATCTACGTTTGACTATTGCAGGGGTTCTCCAAGGGCTTATACCACTGCTAAGTCAGCGGGTCTCGGGGATTCCTCGGGGGATCTCAATGTTTTAGATTAAGGTTTAGATCTACAGGGTGGGTCAACCTTCAACGCTTCACTTCACAGGGATCAATTAGCATAGCCCCAATTCATACGTTTAGAGCACAACTTGGTATCTATTTTGTGATCTCAGTAGCATTTAATTCAGGTGAGAATAATCGCCGGTAGGGCTCCACCTCCCTGTTACCAATATCTCACATGGTCTACAACATAGTCTAGTTACTTCCCTTCTTGGCACTGATGAAGCAATTATCTGAACACAAATTAGTCATGTCTTAAAATGTAGGTAACTATGGGCCGGCCCGGGGCGTGGCGGCCTAGACCTCACGACGGCCCGGATTTGGGCCGCCTATCATGGGCTCTCTAACTCAACAAGGACTTTGAGCGTTACATCCGACCATCATATGTAGAAATTACTATAGGAGCAAAAAGTCCCCTAAAATTACGTGTAATTTTAGGTATATAGGCGGCTAGTACTCGCACGATCGGCCGAACAAACGTGGGCCATGGCAAGAAGTCTATTGCCCATGAATCTTTGCATTAGCGCAATTTAGAACACACTTGAACCCTTTCAAACCACGTAAATCTCCTATTAAGCTATGTAATGTGCTAATTTTTGTGTCATTAGTAAATTACCGCTGGGTTGTAAACGACCTGAGGCCTATACAGTACGTAATGGCGTATTGATCTAGTCGGGAGTCCGAGACAGATGCTAGAAAGCTCTGTACGTTGGTGTTGCAAATTTGGAGTTGTTTGGAATAGGCTACCGACAGGTACTAGAATACTATAAACTCTCACTTTCTAGCTATAACTTCACCGGGTCTGGCTTGGTTATAGCTTTCTAGATTTTTATTCTCAATCCGCCGACTAGTTGAAATATCTGACGCGAATTTGTCAGATGTGAAGCGGTCAACGGGTTAGGTATACTTCACTGCTGACAAAACAACGTGGATTCTCCTAAAATAGTCAAGCGGGATCCATTACACTTGTAGTGTGGCAATTATTGGCCAACTTAAACGAACATCATCCTTGCCATCGCTGAGCCAATTTCCGCCCTGGAAGATCAGGGGACTAGTCGCCATGCTGACAGTAGCCTAACCATATAAATACCTAACAGATAACAATGTGATGTCTTCATGTTATATGTACAAAACCGCGAGCATCAAATACGCAGAACCGACCAAGACTTGATTCTTCTCACGGTATGTTCTTCATGGAAGAGAGATTAGCACTAGAGCGGCGGAGGGAGAGGAATAGGATCGCACAGCGAAAGCATCGTACAGTAGGCACTATACGTTCTTCGAGTCCATCCAGCTAATGTGGGATAGGTGAAAATGCAAGAAACAGCACGAAGGGAACACAATCACAGGTGGAAGGTAGCGAATGCAGCAGCTCAATATCGCCACCTCAACAGAGAATTCATCCAGGGCAGACAACAGACCGAAGTAGCAGTTCTTCATTGAGCAATGAACAGGAATGCCTGCAGTACCCGGCTGTTTTCGGGTCCGATCTAGAGTACACTTTGGACCACAAGCCAGCAGAGAACATGTTATCCGACATACAGTTCTCACCACAAGCCTCAGAATACAACCAAGTCGACCCGACAACCCCTGAACAACTCCAACCAGGCCTCTCCTCTTTTACCATGGATGCATTATTGTCTACCAACCCAACCAAAAGTATGTGCTACCCGCAACCCTCTCATCCACATATCAAACCTAACGCTGCGCCATAACCATAGCCGCCACCAACCTTTGTGCCAACTGCTACGCCCACGCCAAACCACAGTTCCTGCCACAACAAGATCTGGAAGCAACGATTACTTTGTCTACAAACACGACCACCCAGTCGCTAGGCCAACATATGGACCACAACACGGCCTGCGCTAGTGGACCAGGGTCCAAAATGTGGACGACTCCCCTCCATATTTCCGTCGCCCACGGCCATCTCTGGGCTGTACGCCTCCTCCTTGACCACGGTGCCGATCCTAACGCCATTGACGGAGCCGGCTCCACCGTGCTTCATACAGCCGTTCAGCGCGGCCATCACGCCATCGTGCGGGAGCTGCTTCGGTATAATGCGGATCCGAGTTCCGTAGACGTGGCAGGGTGGCTACCGTTGCATTATGCTGCAGAGGCGGGCGATGAAAATTGCATGCGGGCGTTACTGCAGACAGGTGGGGGTTAGGAATTGACGGGAGACAAGCGTTACTTTGGATTGGGACTAAGGCATTCGAAAGCTTAACTCCGCTCAGTGTCAATATTATTTTGCCGCTAGTGTCCATTGTGGAGTAGTCGTATTCGGTTTTA
This sequence comes from Penicillium sp. CF05, assembly GCA_002916455.1. Lineage (NCBI taxonomy): Eukaryota > Fungi > Ascomycota > Eurotiomycetes > Eurotiales > Aspergillaceae > Penicillium > Penicillium sp. CF05. The sequence goes on along the minus strand of PKQL01000006.1, from coordinate 52,330 downwards.
TTAGATCCTTTCGGGCTCCTGTTTTGATGGTTATTGTCACGATGATACACACTATTCATGCATTAGTGTTGGAGCTGTATCTATATGTTGCCAAATATCCGACCCATAGAGTTCTGCACAAGAGTCCTAAGTTAATAGCCTATCTAAACACTAGCAGAAATCTATATCCAACATAGACAATGGCCACATCGTAGGTTTAACAACAGCAATCACCCGTAAACCTAAAACTATCTTACCCACACTAACTCGAATAGGCAATTGTCCCGGCTTATGTGTTGCAGTTGTGTTCGCTAGGATGTACCGGGCCTAGCGCAACGTGTATATGTTGCACTAAGCTCGAAGGATTCATGGAGAATCCATCACGTCAATAACGAGTCCACGGGCTCATGGCCTATTCAAATGCAGCTAGTGCAGGAGGTCGAGAAGTATGAAAGCGATCTTGTGGAGGTTGTAGAGCTATATCAAAGGGTAAGTTTATTAAGCAATAAACTGTAACCCTCAATCTATTCACACTGTCCAAATAGGTCTTCGCAAAGGTGTGGATACGTTGTTTTTAATCGACTAGGTTGCACTGGGCTTAGCGCGACCCCTACACGTATTGCACAGTTCCCCTCTGGCGCCAGAAAGGGCCACCAATGGGTAAGTGTCGAATTGGGATATGGCCCTCCCTAGGCCCTAAACAGGAGCCTTGGTTTTTGTGGTGGTCTAGTGGAATAAAGCCGTATTTTATTCCAATAGTAAGACCTACTTATGTCTTCGTAAATTTATGGCTGGTCTGCCGCTAAATATTCTTCTTATGACCAAATTCTTCATGCATAGGGATTACCAAGTAGCGTACTGCCCTATTGTCCAAATTATTTCATTTACTTTCCGTGACGGGGCATTTGAAAATAACCCGACACTAGAGCTCATCTACCGGCAACGAGTTCCAGAACGTAGGAGCGACCCAGGGTGAGAAGGGCGAGTGCGCAATGTACTGGGTGAGAAGCTCGGGGCGAATTGGCATCCATCGGCAGGCGATCCTTGTCCTGCTTTCAGAACATCACTGGGGAGCTGGAGCTGGTTAGGCCTTTTATCGGCTTTACCCCCTCGGTGGCCTCGGTGAGACCACCCATCATCCACTGGGCGAATGGATCAGCAGTAAACTTGCGGCGTGGCTTCTTGTCATCTGGAAATAAGAGGTTATGATCTGCTCAGGCCTCGAGAAATGCCGCACAGTGTTTCGGAGGGAAGCCATGTTCGACCGTCAAGGTGACTTACCTCCATCATACTCCGGTGCAGTTGTGGACGCATCAGCTGGGAGTCGCCAGCCGGGGCAGGGTCCGCGTCCTTTTGATTTACGGGGATTGGCCACATATGCGTGGTGATCGTCCAGTCAGGCTGGATTACCGTCTCCCAATCCTGTGGAAGAATGTTGTCGCCGTTCGGGTCCAGTAGATCATAGTGTCCAAAAACATGAGATCCAAAAACATCAATATGCCAGCAGGCCCCTTGGATGACGTCTTCCATCCCCTATAAACCATGATTAGTTCTATTCAAGTATATCATTGATGTAACGGCGGAAAGGGAGAATTCATACCTACCATGTGGCGCATAATTCAAAGGGAAGGGCGAATTTCCTCCCAACGCTATCCGTGAACTTGATCGTCTTCCTTTCCTCCGGAGGGAATTTCTTCTCGGCTTCCTCCGCCCGCGCTGCTAATGTAGCTTCTGCTGTCGCAATCGCCGCCGCCGCCGCTCTCTCGGTACCTTCCTTGGCCTTGGCTACTTCGCTCGCGTCTTTTCCCTCGGCATCTGCTTGGGCGCGAGCACCCAGTTCCTCAGCGAACGTCCGGTAATGCGCAAGCTGCTGCTCTAGAGCAGCATCGGCCAATCGAGCAACCTTCTTTTCAGTGGTATCAATTGCGAGAGTAGTGTCGTATGTATCAATCGATTCGCTCTCCAGCCTTTCCAAGAATCTACCCACTTTCGAACCCTCATCCTTGGGATCTGGTTGCTGTTGATGGAGGGATTCCAAAGTGAGCGGAGGATTGTTTTTTCAAATTAATTTCCGGTTTGCCCTCAGAGACAGATTCAGCTCCACCCCATGAGGTCTCAAAATAGTTCAAACCGTGGCGTTTTTTTAACAAGCTTCGAATTGTCTTCCTTGCCTCTTGTGACCAAACGTTCCGCCAGTATAACCCGATTGCTGACTTTCTGGGCCATAGAGGCCAGACTCTCCGGCTTTAAGTTTTCAACCATTTCGACTGCCAGAAGCGTACCGGTGATAGTTTCTTCAGTGCAGTATGATAAAGGCCAAGGGGGAATGGGACAAAGCGAACATGATATAAAAAGCCCATCACCCAATGACAGCCTTCTTCAACTGCCACGCCTCCATTAACCGCCATATCCCGCCATGAAACCACAGCAGGTGCTCTTTCCCCATCTCTTCGCGGTTCCCTAGAGTGGATCAACGTGTCGGGCCTCGAGGTTATTGGCGTTGTGTTGGGTACCATCCCACTAATTATCTCTGCCCTGGACTCCTACAAAGTCACTAGCCAGAGGATCAAGTTTATGATAAAGAAGGGGCCTCTCCTGAATCAATCAATCGAGTCGCTAGAAGAGCAAAGATTCTTTCTCCCCACGGACATCTGCTTAGCGCTCAAGGAAACCCATCTCGAGGAGAAACAGATCATCCCAATGATTGAGGGGCAGGGGTTAAATCTGTTCCAGATTCCAGAGGTTGTAGGTTCCCTTAAGGAATATCTAGGAGAGGGCTTTGTATTATACACCAATGCCGTCGCCCGATGCCAGCAACTATGAGTGTGGAAGCTTTTTTGCAGACTGTGTAGTACTGAAGCTTTTCGAATTTCCATGAGACTTGACATAAAGTGACATAAATCGAGCTAAACGAAGCCGTAGATGACACTAGGTAGTTACGCTACAGCTTCCCAGCTACCCATGACGCTTCAGGTGTTTCCTATTCGTCTTCAGCCCTTACACCCCCGATCTGCATCTGCGACCCACTATATCACAAAATCCGATCGATTCATAGATCGCAGGGCTGAACATTGTTCTGTCACGAAGTTGACGATCCGTACCTCTGCTCAACGAATTGCTTCCTATTAGGCGTGTGGGAGGATCCCAAACGCACAGTGGTCATACCTGCATGACACAACCCACAGTCACCAAGAATAAGGCTGCCCCGCCCTCATGTTTCCCCATAGGATCGAGGGAGCCTACTCGTCTCCGATACTGGTGTCATAATGGGTCATCTCCCTAACCCACCAGTCCTAGGCAGGACCTAAGGGGATACTTAGGATGGGTAGTGGATTCGGAACATAGACACCGTAAGTATACTATAATTGTATGGCAAATTAATAGCGGCTTAGGAGAAGTAGCGTACGATGCTATCCCAGTTGCAACGAAGGATGAAAACAAAGTGAGCTGTCAAGAAACCGGATGATACTGTCTTTTTACCATGTAAACATGTGACTTTTTCATTATGCATTTTGCTTATTAATAATGTCAGACCAGATTGTCAAAACTGGAGCATTGTGTATTTTAGTTAGTTAGAGAATTTTACCATTGTGAATTTACCAGTACGCTCGCCATATATCTGATTTCCGTCATGAGCTGATATGGAAATATGTGGCGGGTGGATCTGTGGCGGTGCGTTCTGTCCACACCGCCACAGCCTCGCGACACAAAAAACTTGCCGCCTCAATTAATCCACACCACATTCCCCGGGGTTATCGATCAACCAACCCCTCTATATTTTTGATTTTTGAGCAGTTGCCCAACGCAGATTGCCCATAGATCATAATAAAAATGCCTTCCACTTCTCTCGCCGACCTGGTGGCTGCCCTCCCCTCGGAGGACACCTGGGGCCCCTCCACCTCTGCCGATAACATGCTTGCGGGTGTGCCATACGCTCCTTTCTCCAAGGGCGACAAGCTTGGCCGCATGGCCGACTGGACTGCTGAGACCAAGGAGCGTCAGAACCAGCGTCCCCAGTACAACCGTGGTTTCAGAGGTATGTTTCTTTCACTTTTTTTTCTGTCCCACCAACCTGCTCTTTCAGTCGAATAGCAATGGCTAACACTCAAAATAGACCAGCAGGTGTACGGTGCCGGTACCTCCAACCTCTTCACTGTCGCAGCCGCCGAGGATGAGTCCTCTTTCTCCGTCGTTGATAACACTCGCGTCCAGAAGCGCGGTTTCGGCCGTGGCGGTGGCACCGTTTTCCGTGGCCGTGGTGGTCAGCGCGGTGCTGCCAACCAGCGCGGTGGACGTGGTGGCTTCCAGCGTGCTGGCCCTGTTAGCCGCGCTCAGCAGAGCGGCTACCAATTCAGCGATCGTGGCGGCGGCCGTGGTGGCCGTGGTGGCCGTCGTTTCGGCTGGAGGGACTACGACAAGCCCCAGCGCATTCGCGAGGCCTCTGTCAACATTCGTCCTGACTGGAAGATGCTCGAGGAGGTTGACTTCACCCGTCTGTCTAAGCTGAACCTCGACGCTCCCGAGGGCGAGGACCTCGAGACCTACGGTTTCCTCCACTACTACGACAAGTCCTACGACAAGCCTCCCGTCAAGAACGCCGAGCGCAGAATGCAGGCCCTCGACCGTGCTGCCTACAACGTTACCACCTCCCAGGATCCTGTCATCAACGAGCTTTCCGAGAAGAACGCTGCTACCGTCTTCGCCACCTCCGATATCCTGTCCATGCTGATGTGCGCCACCCGCAGTGTCTACTCGTGGGACATCGTCATCGTCCACCAGGGCGACAAGATCTACTTCGACAAGCGCGACGGTGCCTCCTTCGACATGGTCAGCGTCAACGAGAACGCCATCGATGCACCCCTCGAGGCCGCCGAGGCCGCCGGCAAGCAGGAGCAGATCAACACCCCCAACGCCCTCGCCATGGAAGCCACCATCATCAACCACAACTTCGCCCTGCAGACCCTGATCGAGTCCGACAAGTCCAAGGTTTCCTTCGCCAAGCCCAACCCCTTCTACGACGAGAGCGAGGAGACCGAGCCCCTCGCCTCCAAGGGCTACAAGTACCGCCGCTTCGACATCTCCCTCGAGCGCGACGAGGAGCCCGTCTCCATGGTCGTCCGCACAGAGGTCGACGCCGTCATGAAGGGCGGCCCCACCGGCTCCGAGGACCAGCAGCTCGTCATCAAGGCCCTGAACGAGTTCGACCCCAAGGCCCAGGGCTCCGGCGGTGCCCTCGACTGGCGCAGTAAGCTCAACTCCCAGCGTGGTGCCGTCCTCGCTACCGAGATGAAGAACAACAGCGCCAAGCTCGCCCGCTGGACTACCCAGGCTATCCTGGCCAAGGCCGACGGCATGAAGCTCGGCTTCGTCTCCCGTGTCAACCCCCGCTCTGCGGCTTCTCACGTCGTCCTCGGCGTTGCGGGCTACAAGCCCCGCGAGTTCGCTAGCCAGATGAACCTCAACCTCGGTAACGGTTGGGGTATTGTTCGTACTATCGTTGACCGTATCCGTTCTCTTGACTCTGAGGAGCCCGCCGAGAAGGTTAAGAAGTACGTCCTCATTAAGGACCCTAACAAGTCTGTCCTGCGTCTGTACAGCGTTCCTGCTACTACTTTCGAGGAGGATGAGGAGGAGCTTGAGGAGGAGAAGGAGGAGAATGATGAGGCTGATGAGTAGATTTTTTTCTGATGACTTATGTTCCGCCTTACATGTGCATACGTACTCGACCTAAAATTTGATGCTTTTATACTCTTGGCTATAGAGTCTGGTCAATAATCCATTCAATTTCATTTTGCCAGACGACACTCTCACTCTCACTCTGAGTACAATCGCTCCAGAATTCTACGTTCGCGGGGAAATGGCCTTAGTTTTGGCACGGAGAAATTTTGTTACGTCTCTGATGAAGGTCATTTGGTTCCATTATGGGTTGGCGCAGAGACCTCAGGTGATTTTCAAGTGTTGAGTAACGCGAATGATCAACTTTTGTACCACTCACTGTCTCCGGGGAACACAGCAGCTTGCCTTCTTGGTGACTTTGCGTTTTCCTTGTTCTACACGAGGATTTCTGGCATTCCTGTTTACGGCTTCTAATTCTCCTTTTGGATATGTAGACATGCGCATCTCGAGGGTTGCTGATCTTTGAGGATCAATGAGCCCAAGTGCTGTGGGAGTAGAGTATCGTATTCAGATTGTTAGAAACAAGATTCAAGGCAATACAACAATCGCTCTGGGTGATTCGAGCAACAAGAAAGAAAGGGAATATATTGTCCAGATACAAGTCATCTGCACCTGCGGTGATTATCACTTATATACAAACCCTCTCGACGGGAGTATGCAAGACAAAGACAAAAGAAAGTAAATAAAGATAGTAAAAATCGAAAAGAAATAGTTCAAAGGCAATCAAACCCGAAAGGCAGCAAGCAAGGGCGCCGAGTCACTCCATGGCAGTAGCCAACACAGACAAAAAGACGGGATTTTCCAGGCATCAGATCATAATCATTTTCATTGGGTTCGACTCAACCATACATCGAGTCGTCGGCTGTGCCGGACATGCCGAGTTCGACCTTGGTGCCGAGCACGCTGCTCAGACAGTCTATCAACTCGAAGTCCTCGACGACAGCGCCGAACCCGTAGCAGCGGACCTTGGTGTTGAGCGTGTCCATGATGATCTTGATGTCGTCGCGTCGCAGCGTCGTGTACAGCTCGTGATTTTTGAGACACTGCAGCGCCATAATGGGCGTGATCTGTCCTTCTGTCACGAGCTGTCGGCTGAGATTCAGGAGCGTGCTGAGGTTTGCGTGTGGCAGATCCGGCGCCTTGTGCGGATATGGTTGTTCGGGGGTTGTTTTCGCAATGTAGCTGGGCGGTGGGCACGTTGCCATCAGGGCGTGTCCGGAAAACGGCATGTCTTCGTCGTCGGCTTCTGTGACAGACCGTCGGCAGAGGTAGTCCGTGTGTTCGCGGCAAGGGCCTTCGAGTCTGGAGGGATGTTTTGCTTAGCTCGGGTATTTGATACTAGATTAGAATGGGCCTCACGTTAGGATAAAATCAACCTGCAACTGGGGGTCCGACTCGAAGACACCTCCTTTAGCTGGCATGGGCTGCATGGCATCAACGGGTCCGCACGAGTGATCCATGCCCATGGAATGATCGCCGGCACTCGTGTGGTACACTTGCTGATGGGACGGATATCCGACCGTGGGCGACACATCAGGGTGGTCCATGCCATTGGCGCGGGGGCTCATGCCGGATGAGATCGTGGTTGCAGGGGTCGTGTTGTGGTTGCTGGCAGAGTGGGCGATAGGGGCAGTCTGCGATGTAGTGCTACTGCCAGCGACAGTAACAGGGCTAGATTGGAAGGCCATCATCGGAGGGCGCTCCGCGCGGCGGCGCTCCAGATCCGCTTCGTATTGAATTCCGTTTGCTGCGAGAATTTCCTTCAAGATTTCATTCTCCTCTCGAATCGAATGCATCATTTCTTTGTGTTGTCGGACTGATGCGTTGGCCTCCGCGATCTCTGTGGTGTATGCCTCCCGTAACCGCGATACCTCGGTCTCCAGTGCTCTCATGTATTGTTCCTTTCGCTCGCGATGTGTCCTGTATGGATCAGTCCAGCCCGGTGGTGATCGAATCCGCGGGATGTGTACCTCTGGGCCTGACGGTTCAGTTCCTGCCGCCTGGTGAGTGCAGGCTTGCTATCCGGCTTGGGGCCGCGACGTTTGGGCTGCTGACCATCTGAAAGGGCTTAGTTGTGGTCCGATCGAGCGATTGCGGTCACTCACCTCGTGTGGTCTTTTTCGGCCCGTTAGCACTGGCGGCGCTGCCACTGCCACCTCCTCCGAAGATCTTGAATATTTCGGCTCCGAAGCCTTTGCTCGATGGGGTCTGTGGTTCTTCTACCATGTCCTGCACCGTGCACTCCGGGGCCGTGGGCCGGGCCGGAGGAGCATTGGCGCCATAATGTCAGCAACATTGAAATGCGATAAGACAGTGGATATTTGCATTTGGTTGGGAAAAGGTCAGGGTGGAGAGAGGGGTCAGCTCTGGATAGCTTCATGTGTGGCGAGAACCGGGGAATCCCGCAAATCCCCCCAAGCTTGACCAAGTTCGCCAGGTTCGCTAGGTTCACCAGGTTCACCAGCTTGCGCACCTGCGATCGAGTGGCCAAAAATAATTGGACTCAATCCAGCTGTGGGAAATTGTAGGTGTGTTGAATACCCCCCGATCGCGAAACATTGAACCAAGCAGATAAAAAAAAAAGACTCACCAGAATACCCCATTGCATGATCCATAGGGTAAACCCCACCACTGACAGCCATAATATGAGATTTTGTGGAAGGGGAGAGGTAAGGGAGAAGGAAGTTCGAGAAAGTATGGAAGTTCGAGAGTATGGGGAGTATAAAAAGGAACAGAAAGTGGACGTGCTGATTTCTGGATTTCTGGATTTCTGTACAACAACTCTCTTCTTTTTTTTTTTTTTTTTTTCTTGGTCTTATTCTACTTTTATTCTTATTTTTCTTTATAATTCCTTTTCTTATTAACTGATTTTATGCAAATGAAAATTAAGGCGTTCGATCTGTCTTAGGGCTCCACTGCTAATCAAACGGCCTTGAGACCTGACTCGTAAATAGAGAACTATGTTGTAGTAGGAATTGAAGCAGAACTGGGTATATCCTGGTATGAATTGACTGAAATAGACAAAAATAGACAAGAATAGTCACAGATAGAGACAAATAAAGACAAATAAAGATAAATATATTGAAACAGATGGGAAAATCCCTCGACACTTTGCATACTCGCCGCGTTACTAGAGTCATGAGAACTTTCAGTACATCTGTGGTACTTGTCTTCACCAAGGGATACAACAGTCTAATACAAGTACTCCATAAGTACCAGGTACCTGCGAAGCTTGTGATCAGTCGGGCTGACCAATCATTCGCCCAATGGAGAACTTGGGCAGGTCACATCCAATAGTCTTCCCCATGAGATTATCGAGATCGGGGATGTCCTCGGTGACAAATACTATGATCCCCGCGGATCACACTAGTAATATCAGGGGAAAAATGATCCAGTCTGAGATTCTAGTGCATATCGCCGCCCCCAGCACCGCACAAGATGATGCACGCTATAGGGCTCAAGTGGCCGCTATCCTGGAATTCCAATGTGCCTCACGCCAGCCACCGATGGAGAGCAAGTCCTTAGCTCCCCATCCAGATCACCCGCACCCCTTCTCCGGTGCGCATTCCTCGCCCTCGACGACTCAACACGAGGCGTCGCCAATATTGCGGGAGCCGCCCCGGCCCGCATACGCGACCTTATCCTCGGATCGTCGCCTGTTCCCTCTCAGGGAAGGCGTGACTCCACGCCAATCCATCAACTCAAATCATCCTGACTCCCTCGAGAGTATCATCAGCGTCATTCCGGACTCACAACCCGAGATCGCCGAACTAGTCCAATCCAGTGCAGAACTATCGCCTCCATCGCAGCTTGCTCCACCTCCCAAAAGACGTCGCACATCCCCGGCCTCCCCTAATCTGGCTCAACCGGTTTTAATTGCAGACTCTCCTGCAGCGGACCAGCCCGCTGCAGATCACAAAGTGATCCCCGTCGAAAACCAGGACCATCGCCTCCCCACTGGATCCCCCCAAATCCCGATCTCAATATCCAGCTCAGATCCAGATGGAGATGGACGCCCAGGTTACATCTCTCACTCTACCATATCACATCACATTCCCGCCACAACACCTAATCCCATCAATCTCTCCACCCTCCCTCTCGAAATACACCCCCCAAAACCACCTATCTCCACTGCCCCTTTCACTACCCACATAACCCCAACCCTATCAATGCTCGCAGAGCGTCTAAACCCAGCCCGAACCTACAACCCATCCACTCAAATTCGCCCCCTCGACCCCTTAGAACGGGGCTACTGGCTCGTGCACCTCGCTATCGAGAACCAACCCCAAAACCAAGACCGAGATCCTGTCGATCTTCTCCAAACCCCAAACCCAAACCCAGAGCTTAGAACCACTAATCCCATTCAAAAGCCAATCGAAAACCCAAACCCAAAGTCAAAAGAGAATACACGAACCTGGCCTTACCCGCTATTCCACGCCTTCTGGTCCTTTCTCTCGGATTTCGTAGGCAGGGACGGCCGTGCGGGCTGGGGCGTCTGGTGTATTCTCGAGGCTGCGGCCCCATCAACGCTCTCTCACACAAACGTCTCTCTTAAAGTCTATGCGTGGGGTGAGGTCGCTATGCATGTCTACCTTCTGCTCTACTTAGCGAGTGAGCGGCGGATTCGTGGGATGGGTGTTCAGTGGCGGGATCCGCGGGAGGAGGTTGTTATTCAGATGCCGTAAGATATGGTTAGGTTTGACTGGGGAGTGCGTTGGATATTTGCTTGGAGATTGTAAATTTATAACATTATACCCCATACGCATTACTTGCAATATCATTTGATAATTTTGAGTCTTCAATTGCTTATTTTGATAGAAGAGTTATTGTACATGCTGAAAAAGACAAGGAAATTCCGTTGAGGATGAATGAACAACAAGGAGATAAAGATAAAAGCCATGTGTCGCAAGTAGAGATCAATGGAAATGATTGAATTCAATAAATGAGCAAGTTGGAGTCAGCGAATCTCCGACGGTCCCTCCGATGCGCCAGGTCGCCAATTGGAGGGAAAAAAAAAAAGAATAAGAGGAAAACACATGAACGAAAAGTGTGATGAAATCAGCGGATGCAACTAGTACTGCAGTTCGCCACTGCCAGATGCGTCGACAGCATCCAGATCCTCGTAGCTCTTCAGACTGCGGCCCTGGACAGCTTCGCGTGGCGCCATGGGACCTCCGCTAGAAGAGTCTGGGAATGGGTTGGCTGCGGCCATGTTGGCTGCGGGGTGGCCAGCTGGAACGCTGACACCAGGAGGCGGGAGACGACCACCGCCATACATGCCTGGCATGCCGCGGGGAGGGCTCAGTCGGCCGTTGCCGTTGAATCGGCGACGGTCGTACGGGCCGGGTCGGTTGTTGCGATTCTGGCCGCGGCGCATCGGTCCGGGCTGGTGCAGACCGCCGTCATGTCCCATTACGTTGCCATTCCAGCCGTGCATCATGCCAGGCATTCCGCCTGAGGGGAGAGTAGGCATGTTTCCACTGGGGCCGTAGGGCATGCTGGCAAGGGTAAATCCACGAGGAGTGCCGGTGTGGCCTTGTCCGGAGCCAAGGGGGAAGTGACCGTTGCTGTTGGCATCAGATCGGGATGGTGCAATTCGTGCTGGGTCCAAGACATAGGCGTTCACTAATGCGAGCTATGATAAATGTTAATATTGGGAATCATCGTTGGGTGGTTGCACACTTACATCCTTCTTAATACCATCAAACCACTCTGCATGACGCTTCTCGACATGCTTGCGCCAAAAGGCTTCCGCCTTGAAAAGCTTGGTACATTCAGGCACCTTGCACCGATACTTAGAGTCGTCCTCCTGCTTCATGTACTTCAGAAGTTCATCCTCAAGTGCCTGCTCAACGGGCTTGCCGCCGAGCTTGCTGAGATCGACGTTCTCTGGCTCCAGAATCTGCAGCAACTTGTCTTCAAAGGTCTTCACCCAATTAAAGGCACGCTGCAGTTGCTGCTCGGACTTGGAACCATGGCGCTGCCCACGCTTCTCCTGGACAGGTGAGGAGGGGTCTTCTCCTTCCTCGCTAGGTTCCTTCTTCTTGGCCGGGAAAGGCTGGCCAAGAGCGCTGGCTCGGGCCACTTCCTTAGCCTGGGTGGATAGTCCAGTACGTGGACGGCGAAGGTGTCCACCAGGGCACTTGCGACCAAGCTCATGGACCGAGTCACTTTCAAAGACACAGAAGAAGCAGAAGTTGTAGACTCGGCGCAGGTATTCGACAACCAAATCCAGCTTCTTCTTCTTGACTGCGAGTTCCTCGTCATCCACATCTTCTTCTTCGGAAATTTCCTTCTCTTCACCTTCCTCAATCTCCCCTTCGTCCCCTTCATCACTATATCCGTTTCTCTGTTTCTTCACACTGACTGGTCCCGTAGCAGGGGGTTGGAGTTCTCCTTTGCCGCGCAGGTCGTCAACATACTCTTCGATCTTGGCAAGACCATCCACGTTCCCACTCATCTCAGAGTCCAACTTGGAAGTTAAACGTTTGGCCAGCTCGAGATCACGATCAATTCGCTCGGGAGCTGAGAACAGATCCCAGAGAGCCTTCTTGCGCGGCTGAGCAGGGGGAACATGGACTCCGACGTGGCAAACAAAGTCACCATGGACAGGATCATGGATGGTCTTGTCATTAACAGCCTCGAGAGCTTTCTCAGCTGGGCTGACTGTGACACCACCGTTGGCACCTCCATCGTGGTCCATATTTTCGAATTCTTCATCGCGTCCATCTCCCCGTTCTACTGTGCTGGTGTTTGCGGAAGGATGCAGCATGATCCATCCCATGCGATGAAATTTCTTTGAGGGGTTCGGGTCACTGAGGCTGAGTCCCTTGAACCCTCCATCTTCCTCGCCGAGATGTTCCTTGCAAAACTCTTCGATCTTGCTGCGGCTGACATTTGGCGCAAGGGTTTTTATAAGGAGCGCAGGCTGTGAAAGAGCTTCATCACGAAGGTCTCCACCACGGACTGGAAGTAGGTCAAGCACTCCCATGGTCTCAGCGGCAGCCGTAGTCTCGCCTTCCTCCTTTTCAACAACACCACCGGCACCGTCGCTTTCGCTCTTGTATATGCCTTCAAGGGTAAAGTCTTTGAAAAGGTGATTTTCAATATCATGCTCCCATTGTTCATATGCACCTTGTCGAACCGCCATGAGGCGGGTGCGAAGAGGGTCTCTGACTTCAGGAACGTAGCGTTCTTTGAACCACTCCTCGTTCCGGTGCTGCTGGACGAACAGCCTGGCCAGTCGAATTTGCAGATCAACCTTGTATGTATCATAAGCTGCCTGGATTTGCGCGCGTTCCTTCTCGCGATCTTCACGCGCTTCGCGTTCTCCCTTGACTCGACGGCCGCCGTTCTTAGCGCGCTCTTTCTCCTCATTCACAGACTCCTCCAATCTCCACCACTCAGCGAACCAATTGAATCCGACTTGGAAATCGAGTGTGAGGGGGTTGGGCATAGGGTTAGTCGGAACAGGACGCTTGCCACCGCCACTGCTGTCTTGTCCGGGGACATAGCGGTCGATGTTTGCCACAGTTGGCGAGGGAGCACGTCGACGGTCCTCGCGTTCTCGAGCAGCATGCTCCCGAGAAGTGTTGTAAAAGTCGTCGCGGTGGGAACGACGCTCCGAAGGCTCGTACCGGTCAATCACGGGCGAGCGGGAGCGCGGCCGTCCACGTCGTCGATCTTGAGAGGCTGGCCAAGAGTTAGTTTCGCCCACCCCGCTCTAATAATATTCAATGATAGTCTTACCGGGTGACCGACGTCTGTACGATTCTCCCATTGACCGTGCCATGAAAGAGTCCGACTCACGACTCCTTCCGGGGGATCCATAACCATCGTAAGAATCCATTTCCTAAACCTTCCGGGATAGGTATATTTTATCGCCTTCGTTGCGATCACGGTATCGACAGACCCAAGGACTCAGCCCAGTTGGGTAAAGTTCAAAAGGAACAATCTGCGTTGATCGATGAGGGAGTCGGGAACCGCAGGGTGAGCTAAGATTTGGCATCGTCAACATTAGACCAAACAACTTCATAGAGCGAAATAGCGATGGTGCCGGCTGGGAAGTCCACGAGGAATAACAGAGGCAGGGATTCGGGGAAAAGATAAAGACAAGAACACACTGCTGCCGGCGACATGTCGGCCCTGGAACTTGGCAGGGGGTTGAAACATGTTTGCAGCAGGTGGTTTCGTATAGCAAAGAGAGATTATGAAGAAGACTGCTGGCCAGAGCCAATGCTGTTATCACTCAAGGAGCCGTAGCCCACAAGATCCAGCAATGCGCAGCTGGCGCGACGGCTTAGAAAGGAAGAAAAGAAGATGAAGCAGGGGAATGGAAAAGCAGGGTCAGAGGAGCGGAGGCTCATAGAAAGAGTAAGGGCAAGGGACAAAAGCCAAAGAATGAACAGAAACCGAATTGGAGAAAGAAGAGGGCCACCTACAAGAAGCCTCGAGCGGAACGCGATAGATTGGTGATAAAGGGAAGAAGCCGAGGAGGCGGATGAAGCTGGAGAGAGCTGGGCGCTTAACCGAAAGGGGTATGGCGTCACGGGGATCACTGGCATCCGGTGATTGGTGGGTTCTCAGGAACAAGTCCAGATGACAATTGTCTGCCCTAACTTGACAAGTTGAGTCTGGAATTTTCAAGTCTGGAATAAAATGAGAAGAGGAAGGGGAAGACAAGTTGGTTGAAGTTGGAAAAATCGTGAGCCCGGATTAGCCACTCCAACACCTCCCTATATGAACGAAGTATAACTTCTTGGAATGGTTAGGGGGCCCCGATACTTCAACCTTGTCCGATAATTTCCTTCATGGAAGTCTGCTTCGGTGCTGTGCTACTCGTTTTTACTCAACGGCCTATCAACTGTTTCAGCTTTTCTTAGCCCCCTCATCATCTATGTTGGTCGCCAGGTCACGTCACGTTTCGCTTGGCTACATACATTGCTAGCGCTGGCAAACGAAAGTGATACATCTATGCATGAATCCCTGTACGGAGTCTCATAAATTGGCCCTTTCCTTGGGGCTTGCTCTTTAGGATATTTGTATCCGTATTGTATACAGCATAACCCGTATTCAAGGGATCCAACGAAAAGACCATTTCTATACGATTCTCAGCAATCCCTAGTCTTCTTCGCAACGGTGTTAAGTATAACAAAAAAGGCCTAGATGATATTCAATCGTGAAAGAATATTCTCGGTAGATCGCTATTTGCCCAGTCCGTACCAAACAAAGAAGCTTGGTTTCACCAGGGGTCAACCTCCCCTCATGGTAAGCCTACACTAAAAGCCTTTCGACAGAAACGCGGTTGCATGGGGAGTTTGGTCTGGTACTCAACCACATGCTGAACTGCACCAGTCTGCTCAAGGCCCAACAAGAACGGGAAAAGGCGATAACAGGAGACGAGGTGCAGCAATATATACTATGTATAGGTATACAGCCCCCTCAATCTTGACAGACGACACGTAAAAAGGTAAGCAAGAAGGGTAAAAAAACCCCCCGTTGTGATAGCTCAGCTCACAATTTCCCCACAGGCCTTTCACGAGATATTTGATAGGACTATGCTGACTGCTGATTGGTTGACCAGATTTCCCACGCCCGCCAAATCACACCAGCATAACACGCCACATTTTACCTCCGAACGACCATGTCGGGTCTATTCAACTCTCGCTGGGCACCCGTAAATGGGGGGAAGCAACGATACCCAGCGAGTCAAAATGCCCCCCGCTGGCCCTCCAACAACTCCAATCCCGGCGGTAACAGCAGCATCCGCCCGACTATCACATCTCAAGATGGCCGTTTGCTGCCGCCAGCCGAGGAATTGTCACGATTTATGAAAATCGTTGCCAGGCTGCGATGGAAACTCCCATTTTTAGCTGAAGGATACCGTCTTGCGACTCTGGAAATCAGCGATGTCGTATCAGCCGACGATGTCGCTCACGCTGAAATAATGTTCAAGATCGATTTCCATGAATATTATGCCCTGCTTGAGCGTGCTATTGTCCACTTACTGGCGGTATTCAATATCTCGGTCACATCCTCACCTCGGGGACCACCAGATACTGGGAATGGCATCGGTCGGCCTGTTGGTATTCATCGATACCACGCCAATGTGCTAGAGGCCTTGCGGGAGCAATCAACCCCACTATCCCCAGTTCTTGGTGGTGGTCATGTTTATTTGCAATTGCAAAAGGCCAAGGATTTGCGGAATAGGTGGAAAACTGCAGATCTGACCACTGAGGAGAGAGAAAAGCAAGGTGAAAGGAAGGACGTTGTGACGCTTGCGAGCTTTGACTTTGAGGGCATCATCTCTGATATCTTTGGTGGGCTAGAAGAATCATATATTCGGGCAAAGGAGCATGTTGACAAATGCATCCGCCCGGAGGAGATCACTGCAGAGGGTGCAAACTCCGAGGCGGACTGGGGCTTCATGGTCGATGCCATGGATTGGGAAGCTGTATGAGAGTTGGCCAACTGAATAATTCAAGGCCAGTGTTCATTGGCCTTCATTCAGCGGTGCTATGGATGTATCCGTTGATGGCGGCCGGTCAAAGTGGATATGTGCATGGTTAGATAACTAGGTGCAGGCTTTCATAGCTATGCCGATCCACATTGACACTGCACATCTGGCTCAATCATGACCCTGTGTCACCCAGATCTTGTTGTCGATTTATCTCGGACTTGGCGTTTTCTCTCCCTACTGTGATCGCTTGGAGGGTTCCCGGGCTCCAAGGGACTACACGATTGATACCGATTGATACCGAAGGGCAAGATGTTCAAGCAACAAGAAAAGCTTCTTCGGTTGTCCCCGGAGCACCAATAGGAAGAACCCCGTTTCCTCCTTGTACATTGTCTTCGCTCCAGGTGGAAGCAAGACTCAGCACCTCTGATTCCCACCACCCTCACATACTTCGCTTGCAATTGCTTTTTTCTCATATATTTTTCTCTTGCTCCCATTCACCCCTTTCTTCCGCACCGTCTATCCCCCAACTTCCCTGTCGTGATGAAGTCTATAGCTTGGCGGCCCAGAAGAGCCCGTCATTATGCCACTTCGGCTCAAAATGACTCAGGTACACTCCCTGTCCTCCCTGGGCTCACACTCCCTCGGCCTCTATCTTGCAATATGGTTCCAAGGACATTCGGAGCCTTGGTACCCTGTATGCCATTTATTATGAGCTTGACGGTTAAATGTTTGAGTAGAAATATAATGCCATTTCCATCATACCACTGTCGTCTTCTTTCTTTTATCAGACTCTACCAAATCCTTTATCATTTGGAGTCTCTCGGTTTGGAGAGTCAATTCTATGAACTTCCTCCATATTTCTAATTTGGGTTTATCAGACTTGTTGCCTTTGCGCTGCAGGAAATTCCCATGATGTTGATAAGTGAGTCACAATCCCAAACTAATAGACCAAGTAAAGGTTCAGCGAAACAGGACTCTCATATATGTCGACTGTGCAAGTCATCCTGTTGATGGCCAGAAGGGGATGAGTGAGCAATCAGCTGGCGAGATACCTAGGTAGCATACAGACAAGCTTGATCAAGTCACCTAACCATCGCTACACCTGTAGACCGGACAATAGAAATCCCGAAGACTAGCGACACAAAGACGGAGACAAGACTACAAGACAAGTGGATATAGAATATCTGCACAATATATCCATAAATTCAAATCTACAATCCAATTTCCATCCTTGCCCTGCATAGCCTTGACAAGTCCTAACCGAAACACAAATAACCCAAGGAGAAATAAGAAAAGAAACAAGAGACCAATACTAAAATTCGAATGATATTCATAACACAAACCAGTCTTTCGAAAACCGATATCCCGATCTGTTTTTCCAGTGATGGAGACCCTCTCTAAAATTCCCAGCCGGAGACCTATAAACCGCAACACGAGACACCGAAGCAGAATGAAAGAAAAGTAGGAAATGGGGATGTAATAGGAAAAGATGAAAGAAATTGCCAGAAGAATATTCATAATAGAAACATGAAAGTGGATATAAGCATGGGGACAGAAAGATGGAGGTAGCACATCCGGGTGAAGAATATTTAGCCACTTGCTACCTGCCGAAAATTATGTGGCATATCAAGCACAACCATGTGATGCCTTTGAAGACCCTACATATAATATGAGGGCCGGCAGGCAACACAATTTCGAGCAGAGTAAAGCAGAGCATGCTATATCTCCAGTCTCACATATCACTTTCAACGGGGTGAAAGTGCAGATGCTGGAAGCGGTCATTCTTGTACAAGGTATCCCTCACAAACTAGGGGACACCATTGATGAAGAGGATCGAGGATATAAAATAGGCAAGAGGGGGAATGAAGAAATAAATCGTCCCAGCATAGCAAATATAAACAGACATCACGGGCAAATGGGGGTAAAATAAATCAAAACAAAAAGCACATCAGACGAAAACACATGAGACAAAAGCATATCAGACAAAAACACATAAAATGGGGCATAGAGCATAGAAAGGGGGGATCCATACACATCGCTCGCTAGAGAAAAGGTCCAAGACATCCATCCATAAAGCCGTGACGACAAAAAGAAAAACAAAGAAAATTCAGTACCGCAGCCACCTCAGCAGGACGTGGTGTAGCTTTCACACAGTCGGTGGGTGGAAACGATGCAAATGATGGCGATTAGCCATCCTCATCCGAGGGCTCAGCAGAGTCTCCCTCGCTTCCATCGGCGCTGGCATTGACCTTCGTTTTCTTGGAAGAGTTCGAGCCATCGCCTTGAACTTCACTTGACTTGCGCTTCTGCCCAGCACCATTCTCAGTTGGCAATGGCTTGCTAAGGTCCTCGAAGGTAACAGGCTGGCCTGTTACCTCTTCTCGTTTCTCCATCGCAGCCACTTCATCTGCAGTCAGGAAACGTCCACCGGGTCCACGCGGTCTTCGCATGGCGTGGTTGTGTCGTGACTCGTGCAGATAAGGCTTGCGACCCTTCGATGTCAAACGTAGTTGCTCCTCCAGCTTTTGTCGTGCTACGCGACGCTTCAGAATTCTGTGGAACTGCTTGGCGTTCACGTACAGTGGCGACTCTTCTTGGTTGCCACCAGGTACCATGTCGGGTGAGGGCTGGTTCTGTTGTACAGGGGCCTGGGGAAGTGGGGCGGCGATAGGGGCCCGGCCGACGTGGCTCATGACAGGCTGTGCAGTCTGGATGTTGGGGCTGCCGACATGGCTCATGCGACGCTGGGTAAGTTGCTGGTTTGGCGGCATCTGAACCTGCGATCCCATCGGAGGCATCTGGGTTTGCATCTGCGGCGGCGATCGGGGGTCACGGTCCTGCTTCATTTGCATGCTCGCCATGCGCGGTGAGGCTCGCGAACCCTGAGGCATCTGGCCGGTCATGGAGTCCTGGTGAAGGGGGTAGAACTGACCAGACGCAGCAGCAGTGGCCATCGCGGCAGCCTGCGTCGGCGAGATGCCGTAGCCCTGGGCCATTGGCGCGGGGACACCATAGCTTTGGGGGAAGTTCATTTGTTGGTGAACAGCTCCGGGTCCATTCTGTGCTTGTTGGTAATGAGGTTGCGACGGAACGATAGGAGAGGACTGGTGGGTTGAGTGAGGTTGGATGGGTGCTTGGGCGTTGGTGGGCGAGGCCATCGACCCCACAGGGGCACCGGCGTTCGGTGGCCCGGTTTGATAAGGACCAGGGATATGAGAGGGAGCATGTGGATGTTGCCCATGGGTCTGTTGATATTGAGGAGGATATTCCATACTGGCGAGTTGGGATAGTGGATCTTGTCACACTATTGGGCGCGGCGCCGATTCAGTGGATCGATCTGAAGTGACGGCTTAATATTTTGAGATCACCAATCAGAACCCAAGGATGGCTTTAGGGTGGGAGGTCCAAATATGTCAAAGTTGATCGCGACGTCTGTTTGGTAGATGTAATAAACCGATATCGCAGAGCGCGCGCAATGAGGGACAAGAGTCACCACAAGTGCTGGGGTAGGCGACCGATGATTCGACGAATAGTCTGCAGACTGGGGGTGTCGCGTCAGCAGAGCGCATCGCCGAGCGGTCACTGGATTGGCGGGGTGGGGGGAAATGGGGAAAGGAACACAACCGGAACCGGGCACGTACCTTAAATTGCAGTCGCGTTCTGAGTGACCAATATTGTTTTGTGCTTCGTCAATAAAACTCTCGGGTCGACCTCTTGTGTGTCGAGAATAATCTCGAATGGCTCGCGGAGGGTTTTGGCTCTTTTGTGCAAGATTGTTTACGCCCACTGTCGGGTGTAACGTGGTTGGGCTGTGATGCAGCGGTGCCGGGGGGGGTTGCCTCAACTAGATGTCGGCTTGATGCGTTGTCAAGTCAGAACAGACCTGATGATGGCAGGTGTGGAGACTCCGCAGTATATTTCAAGCACGGTCGGCAGGCTACCTCATTCACGCAATTCCGAGACTTTCTCTGCCACGTCCAGCGTAGAATTCGGGCGGTGCTAACAGCCTCGACTTGCGACAGATAGCGCCTGGGCGTTGATGTCAGAATGCGCCTCTCTTAGGCTCCACGCACCAACACTATGGGCCAGAATTAGCATTTTAACATCCTAGCCAATCATCGCGATGAATGAACAACCAATGCGCTGTCAATACACAGTGGTCAAGTGGAGGGGTTTGGGAATCCGGGGCGGGTTAGACCGGTCAGGGTTGAGAGGGGAGAGGATGTATGCGTTGGCAAGGCGGGAGTTGAGCTGCGACTGGGAACTTACCTTGTCGATCGAATTCTGCAGAGTAGACAAAGCAAGGACTTTGATAGTTAAATCTGGCCAAAGCCAAGGAACGAATCACTTTGCGCGACTATATGACATATGTTAGATCCAACTGGATACCCACGAGGGAAGATATAAATGCTAGGGACGCGTGGAGATTGGACGAAAAGAAACATGAAACGCGATAGCGCGCATAGGTAAAATAGAAAGAGCCAATGATAGACGGAATAACAAGGGTAAATTGCAGTGAAAATGAGGCAGTGTGTTTTGGTTTAGCACGCGTTGTTTTGCCACAAGATAAGCAAAAGCGCGCGCAACGTGGGATTGGAGCTTAGCGATTACCTTAATAGGCACGGCAGAAAGCATAGAAAGGATAATCTCCGGGTTGAGGTGACTTTCCAATCCCAAGCAATCAAGGGATCCCAGGGTAGAAGATGATTTGACCAGAGAGGAGGGGGGGGAGATCGAGGGAATCGTGCCAACGAGAGCGAAGGCGGTGGTTCTGTGCGCAACCGGAGCCACTGATGTCAAGCCGGGCGGTTCCGCAAGTATAAACCGGCAGTACAGGCAATAAAGGCAGTACAGGAGGGTATATAGGGATACAATTGTAGATTCAAATCAAATGGGAATAAAAAGTGAATTGCGACAGGTACTCGGAAATTGAGTAGAATGCAGAGATGAAAAAGGTCGAGTTCAAACAAAGAAAAGTAGCAAAAGAGCATACAATTGCAGTACCATAGCAATATTCATAGCAATATTTCAAGCAAAAATTGTATATAACTTACCCCAGTTTGAATGGATATACCAATAGAGAATGGAATGACCTTATGCAAGGCAGGGTTTCACCAATAATGATGTAAAAAGGGGGGAGATGATACTGTGCGATTGGAGGATGAACTGGAGAGGGCGGGCAACCAACGAGAAGAGGCAGAGGGAAGAAAGGCGAGGAAAAAGGGCGGATGGGGCAGTTTTGTAGGAGATTGACTGGCTGCCGACTGAGCGACCGCCTTGCTCCCCGCTGTTGAGTCCGCCTTTTCTGCGATATTACACCAAATTACATTGTAATACACATCATTACTGGTTCATCGGTCTCCATAACCGCGCAAATGACCCCCAATGGTATCTCCATTACCATACTGTAATAAAAACAAATCCGGCGGTCCCGAGCTCTCGTCATGTGCTACCTGAGATGACGCAGTTTAGCCTGGAGGATACCTTCCTTATCTCAGCTCTTGATGGAATTCATTTTGTTATGTTGTATAGCCATCTATTGTATATTAATTTACTCTTATAGATCCTACCTTACTATTGAAACCCGATAAACATTGAATCATGTCACTTTCAGCTGCGTCTGCATGTCTGCCCACACTATCACTTGCCTCATTCTAATTTAATTACCTCCTTTCTTTTTTGGCCCTTCCTCAGCTTGTCTTCGGCTTACGATTATCGCTTTTGATACCCAAAAGGATGCCCTCTGTTTTTCTTTGCTTTTTCCTACAATAAACACCGCGTACCTCGGCCGTGTGCCCTATTTGGGGAAGTCCCCTCCACTTAATATCCCATCTTATCTATGACCCTTGCTTCAAAGCTCGTGCGCGATGTGCTCCGGGGGAGCTTCATGGAAGACAGGGTTTGTTCTAGTACCGTCATTCTCGGCACTTAGGGTCCTTACGGAATTGTGATGAGATTTTCTTGGGTAGCGGCAATGAAATCATCTCCCCGGGCGGCAACATTGTAATCCAGGCGGGAGTGACGGCGTTATTTGACACACAAGGCCGCCCATCTGGCGCGAATTGGGAAGGTCTGAGTACTATTATGTAGATTTTCACGGAGAAACACGAGTACTCGCTTGGCGCATTAAAGTGTTTGTTCCAGCCAAGCTCATGACGCAATCCAATTAACTGAGTTCGTATCTACAATATAGGTACGGAGTACTCCGTACATGCTGTGGAATATACGGAGACCGTTTGTTAGAGTGGGTGGATTGTTACTATTATTGAACATCCAAACTGGCGGTCGAAATCCTGCTCACCGTATGTTTCTATCCGGCTCAGATATCCCCACCTCGTATTGCTGTGCTCGGATATATGTTCCCAGAAAGCGCCTCATCTCGAGCGCACCAAACAATTCAAATGAGAGAATGTCATATCATACATTTTATATGTTGCGTACCTCTATACTGTTGATCTCCACATGCATTCTAGTCAATTTTAGTAGCTTCCCATGGGCCATTCAGCACAAGCGATAATCCCGATTCGCAGGGACGGATGGGTCCGATCTCCGGACCATGACACCCCCACGTGTGAGAAGCTTGACTGCTTGACTTTGGACCTTCAACTTCGAGTTTCTATTTGTATAAAAGTTTACAGATAAATTATGCTCATGTATTGAATGATAAATTCTTTGTTCGGTTTCTTTTTTGTCCGGTTCTAACCGATATTTGTGGCGTTGGTACCATAGCAACCTGCATTCTTCGAAAATATATATCGTAGTATCACAACAAGCATTGAAATGCATAATTACCTCCCAAATTGGTAAAGTTTATATACCATAAGAAGTCAGCTATCCTCCATTAAATCCGATGCTAGCCACAGGAAATCTCAAAGAGCCCCTTGTATAGAGAGTACACTAAAGTTTGGCCGCCCTATCATTCCGAGACTTTGACCTCAAATTTAAGTGGTCAAATTATTTGATACAACGCCAGTTTCGCAGTTTCGGGTAAATACTAGACAGAGCACCCAACGTCAAAGCACGAGTAGGAGCTATTTGCTTACTGGCGCGCGACCGATATATAGTACCAAAGCGCTTACGATGTATACTAGTGATGTTGACAATAGCAAGAGTACCGATAGTCAGCTAGTTGCTACACCAAAAAGCAAAGACCCATCCGCCACAAATTTCGTCAAAACGCCAAAGGTCGCCTACGCGTACTCCATATACTCCATACCTGCCGAGCTGCTTGTCCTTTTATTCTTATTCAGCAATGTCCAACTCTTGCGACTAGAGTATCACTTCGAGACCCTGGTCACATTCTTTATCACATAGACCTCCTGGACCACTGGCTTCCTGACCAGCCCCACCCCCTCCATCATACTGCGGATCTTCTCCGTAAGGTAACCTGCAAGGCTTTTGTCAGCAACAATAGATACAAGCCGTTTGGGAGGATGGCTGATACGTGGACGGGTTGCGTGGTATAGTTTGAGCCAGTTTTCTGTACACGTATTCCCGTAGGAGGCATTGGGATCGGGCTCAGGCAATTTTGGATGTCTAAATAGGGAGCTATTGTCAGTAAGCTCCACGAAAAGGAGCAGTTCAGATACTTACCTGCGACGGCTATAGGTCACAGCTAATATGGTCACCAAGACAGTGAGAGGGATTCCTATCCCCAAGGAAAGGCCAACGGCTGGGCCCTCGTCGATTGCCATTTTCTGGGATTTGTGGGAAGGCTTTTGGAAATTATAGGATGAAAAAAATATCCGAGTACTTCGATATAACTTATAAGTAGCTCTAGTAAGACTAAGAACAAGAAGAACCGAAGAAAAATAAGAGAATCAATGATATCACATTTAAAAAGTATAGAGACAAGGCCGCGTCCGAAAAGGGATATAAGGTTGTGTCCCGGAACCAAGTTAGAAAGATTAGGGCATAATCTGGTGAAGGTTACGTACATAGCTAGTATAGATCATGTTACTATTTCTATAGAAAATTCAAAGGCCCCAAAGCACAAGAGAGGATATATCAAAGATGGGAGCATAGTGCTTTGAGACGAAAAGCAATCGTTTATTAACCTATTAAATGAGACCTAACTAGATCACCAAATAACCAAGCAAAAGGTCATCCACAACAAGCATTATCGTGTATCCTCATGACCAACGCGCATATTGATACCCTTCGTTCTGAGCGCAATATCATTGTGATAGTGTCACTTTGTGGGTGTGTTATCCATAACATAGACCTCCGGAATAACCTGTTTCTTTTTTGAAACCAAGGGCTTCCAAAAGATCGCAGAGTTTCTCAGTGAGAGTTTCTGATAACAATTTCATAAGTCAGAACATAACTATAGGTAAATCCAGTTCGCGGAGGTCTTACTTCGGCGCGTCGCGTTGTGTATTTTGATGTAGTTTTCAGCTTCCTCCTTGTTCATGTGCTGCGGTATATATGGATATCTAGTAGAATAAGGCACGTTAGCCGTTTCTATCAGGCGGGAGTCCGTGAAAATCATACCTGTGACGAATCCACATGGCGCAGAAGAAGACCACAGCTATAGTCAGAGGGATACCGAAGCCAAGGGGTAGCCCAATAGCAAGGCCCCGGTTGATAGCTGATGGACTGTTGTTGAAACCATTGTCAACCTTTGTAGAAAGGGCCTGGTACTTTGCGTTCATAGTATTAACCTCTGCGCCGAGAATACCATGAAACTTGGCCGGTAGACCTTCAACTTCTCCTTTCCAGTGACCGATCTCTGAAGTCTTCTGATCAATCAGCGTAGAAAGAGCTTTGATATCAGCGCGCAAGCGTTCGCTCTCTAGGTTAACATCATCAACGTTTTTCAAAAGAGATTGGACATCTGCGGTCGATCCTGTGCTTTGTGCATTGTTGCCTAAGGATATTCTCATATCAACGGCTTTGATTTTATTGTCCAATTCCTCGCACCATGATGACAGCTTGTTGAGTTTCTCGGTGTGGCTATTGAGTACCTCATCGGCCTCCTCTAAGGATGCATCAACATCATATCGAGAGAATACACCACCCATCTTGTAGTGAACTGATCAATGCGCGAATTCAGGTGAAGAATTTCTGACAAGATTGACCACGTAAGGAAGAATGGGCAAGCATCTTAATGAGATCACGTTTACATGTAGAAGAAAAGTTAGACTGTTCGCAACTGTATTTTCCCTACGTACATACATATATGTAGGTACCGTAATGTGCTCATTATGAGACGAGACTGATAGTGAAATGGGGCCAAAGTAAACTCAAAAAGAAAGCACCACAAAAGATAACCGATATCAACATCGGGTTGGAAGAGCTTGATACTATGGCAGACAGCATCTGGATTGTCCAGAGTTTCTAAAGGGGTCTAGCCTCCAGGGCTACGTACATGTGTGTATGTAGGTGGGAGCCAGGGGCTTCCTAGAGCGCTTACTCAGCATCACCCGCTCCCCGGCCGGACACAAGTGGCTCTTCCGCATCGTTGTTGACTCGAACCACAATCGCTTTTGTTTTGCTTGGTGCCTCGAGAAAACAGACTGTGTGGCTGTTTTTCCTCAGTGGCCAACTTCCAACACCACAAGATCCAGTCTTCCCCGCACATCAGCAACCCCCGCGCGAAAAAAAAGAGTCACAGACGCGCAACATCAATATTGGACGGATACATGACGTCTTTGTTGACATCCACGACCTCGAATCTCACTACACACTGCTCCCAAACGATTAAAAGGGATTTAGCTACATCCAATCCTGCGCTCATTCCCCTGCGACAGACTTTCAAGCCGCGCTCCTCGCGGAGTTCGCGCATCGGTGTACCCCTGTCACCACTTGCATCCCACGTCCGGACTCCGGCTTCCATACGCATTTATTGTTGACAAACATCTCCCGTGCATGGGTTAGAGACCAAAGATGGCTCCAGGCGGCGGTGGAAATATTAAGGTGGTGGTGCGAGTGCGGCCTTTCAACAGTCGAGGTGAGTCGATATCGAGGGAGAGGTTCTCGTTTGGACCTCAGGCTAACTAGACTGTCTTTGTCCAGAGATCGAGCGAGGCGCAAAATGTATCGTGTCGATGAAAGGTTCCCAGACCGTGCTCACTCCTCCACCTGGTGCAGAGGACAAATCACGGAAAGGTGGAAAGGGCGCCGTTGAAGGGAACAAGGTCTTCGCCTTTGACCGATCATATTGGTCATTCGATAAGAAATCGTCAAACTTCGCCGACCAGAATGATCTCTTCGACGATCTGGGTTCTCCGCTTCTGGATAATGCCTTTGGGGGTTACAACAATTGTATCTTCGCTTATGGCCAGACAGGTTCGGGAAAATCATACTCCATGATGGGTTACGGCAAAGAATACGGTGTGATTCCACGGATTTGCCAGTCGATGTTCGAGCGCATCAAATCCATCCAGACGGACAATTCTTTAAATTGCACTGTCGAGGTGTCATACCTCGAGATCTACAACGAGCGGGTACGCGATTTGCTCAACCCATCAAATAAAGGCAACCTGAAAGTCCGTGAGCATCCTTCAACGGGTCCTTATGTCGAGGACCTGGCCAAACTTGTCGTCGGATCCTTCGAAGAAATCGAGAACCTGATGGACGAGGGTAACAAAGCCCGAACGGTTGCCGCGACGAACATGAACGAAACATCAAGTCGGTCACATGCGGTTTTCACCTTGACTCTGACACAAAAGAGACACGACAAAGAGACTTCGATGGATACTGAGAAGGTGTCGAAAATCAGTTTGGTTGATTTAGCTGGTTCAGAAAGAGCTAACTCGACTGGAGCCACCGGTGCGCGATTGAAAGAGGGTGCGGAGATCAATCGCTCATTGTCAACGCTTGGTCGTGTTATTGCTGCGCTGGCGGATGTCTCTGCTGGCAAGACCCCTGCCAACAAGAAGAAGAATGCATCCATGGTACCATATCGTGATTCGATTCTAACATGGTTGCTGAAGGATTCTCTGGGTGGAAATTCCATGACCTCCATGATTGCAGCAATTTCTCCTGCAGATATCAACTTTGACGAAACTCTTGGTACTCTACGATACGCCGACTCAGCGAAACGAATTAAGAACCACGCTGTTGTGAACGAAGACCCGAATGCACGTATGATCCGTGAACTCAAGGAGGAACTGGCACAACTCCGATCAAAACTTGGAGGGGGAGTGGCGCCGGGAGCAGCTGGCGCCATGGGAGGTACTGTTCCCCAGGAGTACTATCCCCCGGATACACCGCTCGAGAAACAGATGGTCTCCATCCAACAGCCAGACGGAAGTGTCACTAAGGTCAGCAAGGCAGAGATTGTAGAACAACTCAACCAGAGTGAGAAGCTCTACAAAGATCTCAACCAGACTTGGGAAGAGAAACTGCAAAATACAGAGCTTATCCACAAGGAGCGCGAAGCAGCTTTGGAGGAATTGGGGATCAATATCGAAAAGGGCTTCATTGGCATGAGTACCCCGAAGAAAATGCCCCATTTGGTTAATCTTAGCGACGATCCCCTTCTTGCGGAGTGTTTGGTCTATAACATTAAACCTGGTACCACAACGGTTGGTCATATGGATCAAGGTCAAACCGTCGAGATTCGATTGAATGGATCCAAGATTCTTGAGAAGCACTGCACTTTCGAGAATGCGGATAATGTTGTGACCATTGTACCTGCCGAAGGTGCCGCTATCATGGTGAATGGCTTGCGGATCGACAAGCCCACACGGCTCAAGAGTGGTTTCCGAATCATCCTTGGTGATTTTCATATTTTCCGATTCAACCACCCCCAAGAGGCCAGAGCCGAACGGGTCGAGCAGAGCTTACTCCGCCATTCGGTCACGACAAGTCAGCTTGGCTCGCCAGCTCCAAACAAAGCCCATGATCGAAATCTTAGCAAGGCAGGATCTGATGTAGATGCCGATTCATCCAGGGCGGATTCCCCCATGCCCTCACAGCGTAGTCGGGAGTCGGACTGGTTCTTAGCCCGCAGAGAAGCTGTCAGTGCTATGGTTGGACCCGATCAAATCTCCAGTTTACCTGATGATGAACTGGACACACTGTTGGAGGATGTGCAGAAGGTGCGAGCCGGACGGCGTGGACTGCCGGAGGAAGAAGACTCCGACTCCATCAGCTCCTTCCCGATTAGGGACAAGTACATGTCAAATGGGACCATCGACAACTTTTCCTTAGATACCGCTATAACCATGCCAAGCACACCCCGACAGAACGACGACGATGAAGGCAATGGCGTCGCATCACTCAACCAGGCTCGTCAATATATGCAGAAGCAGCTTGATCGCCGCAAGGAAGAGTATCAAGAAAAACTCAAAACCGTGGGGGCTTCGTCTGATCCAGACTCGCCGGAGCTACGTACCGAGAAAGAGAGAATGGAGGATGCCCTGCGAACGGCTAAAGAGGAATTCGAACAGCAACTGCGCAAACAAAAAGAGTCTTTCGAAACCCACATCCGAGATATGGGTAAACCAGTCCCTCAAATTTTCGAAAACGGCTTTGCCAAATTGGATGAACGTGAACTCGAAATCGCGCGCTCAGTGTACAGCCACTGGTCCCAGCGAAATTACGTCCGAATGGCTGAGAAAATTCTGCAACATGCCTCCCTTCTGAAAGAGGCACAGATCATGAGCCATATCATGGACAAGCATGTGGTCTTCCAGTTTGCCATCGTTGACCATGGTCACAACATGGAGTCGTCTTATGATCTCGTGCTGAATGGAATTTCCGGCGACGACGACATCCTGCTTGATGAGGCCAAGAAGCCTTGTGTCGGTGTTCGGGTTATCGACTTCAAGCAGTGTGTGATTCACCTGTGGTCGATTGAAAAGCTCCAGCGTCGCGTTCAAGCCATGCGCCAATTGCACCAATATATCGACCGTCCCGACTACATCCAACACTTCAAACTTGACAATCCATTCTCTGAACCTTGCTCGCCCCAGTATTCTCTTATTGGTGATGCCGACATCCCACTAACGGCCGTGTTTGAAACCCGTGTGCAAGACTTTTCCGTTGAGATCACCTCGCCATATACCCAGAGCGTCGTCGGAATCGTTCGCCTCTCCCTTGAACCATCCTCCGCGCAGGCACCTTCTTCAACCTTGAAATTTAACGTTGTCATGCGGGACATGATTGGGTTCGCGGAGTGGGAAGGGTCTGATGTACATGCACAGTTATTTGTTCCTGGTATATCAGAGGAGGGAGGCGCAACTACAACTCAGATGATCAGAGGATTTGAGGATGGTCCCGTTCGATTTGAAAGTGTGCACAGCATGAGCTTGCCGCTGTCAAGTCCACGGACAGCCGCATTGAAGGTCTGTGTTTATGCTGGTGTGACATCGGTTCATCTCGACAAGCTTCTTAGTTGGGATGATATGCGAGACTCAGCGGAGCCTTTACCGCAGAAGCGAACAGCTCCTCGAATCGCGGAATCAGAATTTTACTCGGAGGAACGTCATGATGTCTTTGCGAGAATTCAAATACTAGAAATGACAGAATCTGGTGAATACCTTCCCGTGGAGGTTGTTCAGAGCAGCAGTCTCGATGCCGGGACATCCCAGCTTCACCAAGGATTGCAGCGCCGCATCTCAGTCAACATCACGTATAGCTCGACGGAGACTCTTCCCTGGGATGATATCAACAACATCCGCGTTGGTTCTGTCCGCCTCCTCGATCCGTGGGGCAAGATCCCAGATCAGGATTTCCAGACCCCAGACGTCCCCTTGAAGTTTGTTCAAGATCCGACGGTCAGGGAACATGCCGACGGAACCTCTCATGTCACAATTGTCGGCCAGTGGGACTCAAGTTTACATGGATCTCTTCTGCTTGACCGAGTGACTGCAGAAAAATACCGGGTCCAGGTGACTGTCCGGTGGGATCTTGTGTCCAGTCGGTTACAGAACCCAGTCGTCTTCGAGGCAGACCAGACAATTCAGATCCAAGGCCGTACTTACGTCCGTCAACAGTCAATGTTCAAGCAATTCTGGAACTCGATTCGTGTTGTGCACTCGACGACTCGCATGTACTCGTTGGTTATTCGGCCCATTTCAGCCAAGCGTGCTGCTGATCTCTGGCGTATGAACACACAAAATGACTATGTGAAAGGCGAGGAACTGTTGAACACTTGGGCTCCTCGAAAGGTTTCTCTGGTACGAGACTACATTGCCAACCGCAAGCGCCGGCAGCGTGTGGCAGAGCTTCATGCTGCCCGAGGCGCTCTCAGCGCGGGCTGTCTCGTTCCATCGCTGGCTCGTAATGGAAGGTCAACTCCAATGCGGGGGGCCGATCTCAATGAGCGCAAGTCCAAACTACTCCGGAAGTATCTTGATCTGTGGTCGCTCAAGCAGGACCCAACTGAAGCGATCCTCATCCGGAGCAACACCGAACCCCCTTCGGACGGAGCGGCGCATATAAAGCACCCGCATACCAACGGCCTCTCTGACAAACTTTCCCTCAAACCTCGCTTCACAGCCACCATTCAAACTCTTCCCAAAGCCCCCGACGCCTTAAAAACAGGGTACGTGCTTACGCCTGATGACACCAACAGCGTTTGGGTGCGTCGTTTCGTGGAGCTTCGCCGGCCGTACCTCCACATCTACTCGGTCCCAGAGGGAGACGAGATGAACGCCATCAACCTGCGCAATGCGCGTGTCGACCATGCGCCCGACTTCGCAAGACTACTAGACGGCTCAGGAGCTGGAGCCGACCGTTCGCTGTCCGCCAAGGGCCGACCGAATGTGTTCGCAGTCTATGGAACCCAGAACACTTTCCTCTTCGCCACTCGCACCGAGGCACAAAAGGTGGAATGGATCTTGAAGATAGACGAGAGCTACTTCAACAGCAACAGCCCCAGACCCCCCGCCAATGGCGACTAATGATTTTTACTTGAATTTTCAATCAGTCGCGGGCGGACATGCCTGTGAACAAACTTCGGATTTGTGCCTTCATCTGTTCCATCTCTTATGATATTACGGGTCTAAGTCTACCTTTACCTTCTACTTTATTCTTTCGTTTTCCCATTTTCATGACCTGTTGAGATACCCCTTGAATATGTCGACTCTCTGTGGCACTCTCCCTCATATGTACATAATATTCCGATATAGTTGGGACTATAGATTCGACTGTGCGCAGTTTCTTTTTTCACTTTGGTAAAGCGCTTTGCAGTTTGGCCTACATTTCTACCTGATAGACCGGGATTATATAGTTCTAACGGTGTAGATGAATCAAAGCCGCCGCACAGCCTACTGATATGTCTGTTTTTCTATCGTCATTAATTGCCGACTATAATTAAAATCCATATTCATGCACCATCGACATCCCCGTATATGACACTGGGCGTATGTGCGTTGCCGTGGAAACAATCGGAGCTGACAGTGACATCAACCCATGAAAGACCGCTCTTCATCTCTTCTAGGCTGAGACCCCAGATGGAAATTTCAATTGAGTCTTAAACACTCAAGAGGGCAAAACTGGAATTGTTCTAGAAAGAATGTTCACTCAACGGCCTTCATTCCGCTACCTGGCCACCGGGGCCGTGGTGTCCTTGTTTATCCTTGCATTCCTCACCCTCGACACCGGCTCACCCTCGCTCTCATCACAATTTAATATAAAGACACAACCACCGCAGTATTGTGCCCCTCCAGTGAACTCTTCTGCTGGTTGGGAGTTTGTTGTTGAGCGCGATGGAAATAACCACGGTCTATCCGAGGACCAGTGTCGCATTGCTTTCCCAAAGCTATTTGTTGAGATTGACAAGTCGTCTGCATTAAGAGAAAATAAGCTTGTTACCTATAAGGAACTCGATTCCAGGACGGTGGATGATGGAATGGTGCGAGGAATTATTGATCGAGGAGAGGTAAGTGAATCATTCGCCCTTGCGGACTTGAAAGTACTTGATTTTAACACATTCCATTCAGCTGTATATTGTCGACTACGCTCCCATGCCCGTCACAGCATCTCGAGCACGCGCCACCCTCAACTCCCTCCATCGCGCCCTGACGGCATTCCCAGACCGCCACCTCCTACCCAGCATTGAGTTCATCTTCACCACAGAAGACTTCGCAGAAGACACAACCGCCCCAAGCCCCATCTGGGCCTACTCAAAACGCGACTCAGACACCTCAGTCTGGCTAATGCCCGACTTCGGCTACTGGGCCTGGCCAGAGGTACAGATCGGACCGTACCACGAAGTCCGCCGTCGCATTGCCGCAATCGACGACGGCGAAACCGCCGCAGACGGTACATACGTGCCGGGCCTACAATTCCAGGAAAAGAAAAAGCAGCTCGTATGGCGCGGCAGTCTTGCAACGAACCCGCCCGTCCGGAGCAAACTCCTTAAATCTGCCTTGGGTCGCAGCTGGGCGAGTGTGCGTGTCATCGACTGGGACAACCAGAATGATATCCGCTTCAGTCTTTTGCCTATTGAAGATCACTGCCGGTACATGTTCCTCGCGCACACCGAGGGTCGGAGCTTCTCTGGTCGTGGGAAGTATCTTCTAAACTGCCGTTCCGTTGTTATCTCCCATGCGCTTGAATGGCGCGAGGCTCACCATGCCGCCCTGGTATCCTCGGGCCCGGATGCAAACTATGTTGAGGTTGATCGGGATTGGTCCGATCTATCGCGCAAGATCGATTATCTTATTGATAACCCCGAGATTGCGGAGCGTATTGCTAATAATGCCGTGCGCACTTTCCGTGATCGGTATCTTACTCCTGCTGCGGAGTCGTGCTACTGGCGTCAGTTGATTCGGCAGTACTCTGCTGCTTGTGATTTCGAGCCGGTTTTGTTTTCGACAGCCCGGGATGGGAAGATACAGCCCCGTGGTGTTCCTTACGATACTTGGCTGCTTATGCATTGATGAGTCTGGGATCATTTGCCTTGTTATGATTGTGCTTTTGTTGCATATTGGTGTTTCTTTTTGCGATATTCCCGGTTGGCGTTGAGGTCAATGACCTAGATGATATTTTTTCCAATTTGTACATGAAATATTGATTGACTGTTTATGACTGATCACAATGGACATTTTATTCTGTGAAACCAGTACAGTTTCGTTACATTTCGTAGTCTTCTAAACCGAAGGATCCATGGCTAAATATACATCCACACTTCGCAACGCGGTCGTCAAATCAGGATGGAAGAACGGCCGAGCTGAATTCTCGAACGTTGAGGAGATATCCGTCGCTTGAGCTGATACAGACATTTCCATCCCCTTCTCTGTATCTGAGGACCCATCGGAAGATCCTTCCTTTTCAGTGGTCTTCTCACTCGCATCATGTAATAGCGCAGAGCCAAAGCCTGCCGCATTTAGCGCACGCCTAGTCCATCGGTTCTTGATACTGGCAAAATGCCACTGCACA
Source organism: Penicillium sp. CF05 (assembly GCA_002916455.1). Lineage (NCBI taxonomy): Eukaryota > Fungi > Ascomycota > Eurotiomycetes > Eurotiales > Aspergillaceae > Penicillium > Penicillium sp. CF05. Next base: position 18,879 of record PKQL01000006.1, on the reverse strand, counting down.
GCGACAGGCGTAGACCGGCGATCTAGCTGAGTGCGTATATCCATCAAACTTTGGATACAGGTCACGTCGACATTATTGACAGCCGAGAAGTCAAGAATGACAGCTCGGAGTATCGGCAAATGCGAATCATCTGTACTGGAAGAGACCGGCTCATTCCAGGGGCGATCGCCCTTTTTCGCATATATCTCTGCATTCGTCCCGCGGGTGTGCTTGTAAATTGTTTGCACGAGGGTATCGAAGTAGTGGCTTGCATTGGGGTAGTTGAAGCCTTCGGCGAAACGGTAGACGAAGACACCTGGGCGGGGTCTTTCGATTTTGATGGATGGGTCGGCTTTTGGTTCGTCTATAGGTAGGTAGAGAGGGATTTGGTTGCTTTCGTCGTTTATCCAGGCTTGCCCGAGGAATTGGCCTGGTGCTCTTGCGTGCCGGAATAATAGGACTGCGACGGAGATGCAGACGGTTGCGTAGATGCTGTTTGGGACTGTGCTGAACAATGCGACGATTAGACCCACGGCGAAGATGACGGCGTCTAGGGGTGCGATGAGCCAGAATTGGTAGATCGTGTTGGGTGGAACGATCAGGTCTCCGACTGCGTGGATGATCACGGCTGATAGGGTTGCTTTGGGGATATAGTAGAGGCCGGAGGTCAAAGTGTACATGGCGATTAGGACGACGATGGCGGTTATAATTCCGGTGAAGGGGGAGCGTGCTCCCGACTTGGATTGAATGGCCGAGCGGGAGGAAGCACCTGTCGCAGGGAAGGCACCGAGGAAGGGACCGAGGAGGTTGGTAATGCCGATGGCGATAAGCTCTTGTGAGGGGTCGATCGTGTAGTTATTGACACGCCCGAATGTTTTCGCTACGGCAATGTGCTCGATGAGGAGACAGATCACGCAGGCGGGTAATTGGGAGACGATGAGTTTGATTACATCGCCTTTGAGTATAGGAACGCCCGCTTGGTCGAAGCCCTTGGGCACATTTCCAACCAAAGCAAAGGCAGGACTGTCACGGCGATGTTTGTTGATGCCAAGACTGATAAGAGCGAAAAGAGCGATGATGAACACTGTGCGCAAAGCGCCAAGGAAGAAGAAGATCTTGGCAAAGCTTGGTTTCTTCTCAGCACCATAGTTGAAACCTGATCGGAGGGTGTATAAAGCTGCCAGGGCGATAAGACCCATGGCAGCATCGTAGCCTTGCGCGGTGGGAAGATACTTCAGCGTGTCGATGATTATTCGATACGATGGAGCGCTCGTATCAATGTTCCCTGTCTGGCCCAGCAGTCCCTTGACTTGTCCCGAGCAGATACTTATAGCAGAGCCGACCATGAAAGCTGTAATTGCTGGAACGGGGATAAAGTCAATGATGAAACCTAGCCGTGCTAGGCCCATGAATGCAATGATGCCTCCGCAAAGGATGGTGATTGATAGGGCGATGTGCAGAGCTGGTATCTCGGGGTGGACCTTTTGAACATCGACGATAATGCCGCCGAGGACTGTTGATATGGTAGCTACGGGCTGTGTAGTTGATATGTTAGCTCATGCAGGTACCGGATAAGACACTACCTGGGTAGCTTACCCCTATCGTTATATCTTTGGATGTTGCAAACAACCAGTAGATAACAACGCCGATGAAAGATGTATAGAGCCCATACTGCACAGGAAGATTCGCCAGCTTGGCGTATCCCATACTCTGGGGCACCACAACAGCCCCAACCGTTATTCCTAGGCCAGTTAGCATGGGCAGGACTCAAGTCAACAAAGGCATTTACCTGCAACCAAATCTCCCAGAAACCATTGGATGTTATAGTGTTGGATCCATTTCGTGAAGGGCAACAGCCTCACAAAGTATTGTCCAACCTGCTGTCCGGAGGGAATGCCGTCGCCTAACCATTCTCGAACAGTCGGATCTGCCTCGTGAGGCAGTGCGATTTTATCGCGTAAATTGGGAGGGTCTCGCAAGCCAAGCACCTTCTTGACAAGGGCCGTCCTCATATTGATTGATGCAAAAAATAACTAGCAAAACGGCGGAAAAGGAAAAACCCATTTGGCACAGCGGAAATCACTATTGGCACACCAGTCTAACGCGCTTAGGGTTATCCCTTGGCGCCGACTTTTTAATACAAGTGCGAGTTATGTGAATGGTCATATAATAAATGGCACTCGTATTAAAAAGCGGGCGCGCCAAGAGATATTATCTTCAAAGGGGTTAGATCGCTGTGCCGATAGTGATCTCTGCCGTGCCAACAATAGCCTTTACGTACCTGTGGTTAATAGTTAAGCTTATTGCATACCTTAACCTTGGAAGTTACAGAGGAAATTACATTCGATTCGTCAGTAATGCATTCGTATTAGCTTTCAAATGAGTTCCAAGCTTGCACGTAATTCAAGATCATGTACGGAGTAGATTGATATCGGTCATGTTGCAAATAAAGTGGAATGTGGCTAGAGCATCTTTGGGGGGAACCGAGAATTGTCGCATGACCATTAGTATGTTTTGGGAAACTGGAGCCCACAAATGGTGCTAAGCTCTCGCTAGTCTAAGGAAAGGATTGGCGAGGTGGAGCCACACCATCGTTGATACAAATGTGTCGAACAAGGGCGCATCGCAGCATACATAGCCCCTTGCACTCTCAAGTATGGGGAGAATACTCCGTGACACCCGTGCCAAATGTCACAACGGTTCCTTGCTGAATGTTGAAGTATAATGAGTCGTACGGTGTACCCCGTACGTATATTGTCTAACCTTTTCTCCCGAGAATGTGGGTCAACCCTCCGAGACATATCAGAATTTGCGTGTGAAGGAGAAAAGCCCCTATAGTCTGAGCTAATGGCTACTGGCTTTCCACATTGACGTTTAAATACACGACGTGGTAAAGTAAATGGTAAATAGAGAGATACCCTAGATTGAGTTTCATGAGTGCTTTATCTATGGTTGGTCAGATGCAGTAGTCTTTACTAACTGCTTGTTGATGTCGACACCTGAGACCTGAAACGTTCTACAACAATCCAGCAAGAAAAGTGGTTATGCATAGTGGCACCATACGCTGGGCCGAGGCATATTATCACTCTCTCATATTCGGCCCGAACATTCGACAATATACTTCATCGTCTACGAAAGTCGTTTGGTGAGAGCTCTTGAGTGCCAATAGGGTCATGCTCACACTTCCCCAACCACTACGAAGTCTCCCGTACTTTACGAGCCTTGTAATCCAAATATCTTAGAAGATGAGATAGATTTTGAGCCTTAATCAAGCCGAATGGGAGGCTTAATTGTGGGGCACCACACGGATCAAAATCTACGCAAAGCCCAGGCCGAGTACGGAGTAGCCCTAGTCGCAGGTGCAAGAAATATCTTGTACGATAACCGTGCTACATAGTGAGCGAATCAGCGGTGATGGAAATATTTCTTCTTCCATGTAAACTCGCCAACCTCATCGGGTCTTGTACTTGACATGACTTCGAAAAGCATTCTGATGGGACACCTTTGGCTGTGGCAAATACACCTGGCATAACAGTCTGAATTCTGCTTTGCTGCGGTCCTTTGTGGAGTCTAGGGCCTAATATACATGCCACTTCGGCGACAATCGGAGGTTCGAATTGTTAAAATCTTTTGGCCGACCTTGGAAGTGGTTTATTATCCTTAAGTAATCACTTAGATGCCGTCTCGGGTGGACCTGGATAGTCCTCTAGGGTTGGGAATCCCAGGGCTGGACCTGCCTCGGAGGATTGCATTGCCAAGCCCAAAGATTCACGTGATCTATACGGTATACGAATGTTCTTGGCACGTGTTCTTTCGTCCTTTTAAGGGGTACATATCGAGAACTGCCAACAACAGGAGGGTTGCAAGACCTAGATCAGGGCCAAAGAACGGTGAATTGATCAACTTTATCATCCAGTCGAAAACATTAGACAGAAAAACAGACACTTTTCCACGATACTAGTGTACATTGCACTTAGGATCGGCAGTGGGCCATTTTCCTGAGACATATTTTGAGCAAATCTACTCTCAATCATCAATTGTGTTAAGTTCGCCGCATAAATTCTGTTCAAATACCAGACCGTGGTAGATATTACCTATGCACACCAGCTTAGGAACATACCCACTCGCCAAGATTGGGTTGAAATAAACATCCGCTGATCCGTCCATGGATCGGCCACCTTGCCACGTTCCAAGGTTTTGCCTGACCTTATGTCGACTTCTCTGACGATCGAAATAATCGGTAAAATGGATCATATAGCCTTGTTTTCTTTTTTCCCAGCTTCAAAACTGGCTGATCTTAGGTTTAGCCTGGCCGAGCTAAGCAACGCCCATTATAGCCGTGATGGATTTCCCCGCATTTGCACCTGTGCCTGTGACTGAATTCTTCAACATTCTTGTTTTCATTTGGACGAACTTTAGCCGAAGAGCCCGGCTATAAGATCCTTAGCTTGAATCACCAAAGAGTTAGATTTTAGGCTGGTTGCATGATATAGGGATGTACCTGACGATGGTCTGGACTACCGCTAAGACTTAGTGGGAAATGAATCATGGTCCGTATACGGCATATGATTAGTGCAATCAGGATAAGTGAGTACGGGCTAAATGGGTCGCTGGCTAAATTGAATCAAGACATCCAGAACATGAAACTGTTTAGAAACGCGCCCCACATCCTCCTGGATATAAAAGGAAGGTCTTCTCCTGAACAATTCCCCGGCACAAGCAACTCAGTCCAATTCATTCTTCTTCCTCAATTACCAAAGGCATCTGACTCTTCACCATGGTCTCTTTCTCAAGCCTCTTCGTGGCTGCCTGTGCAGCTGTAACTGCCTTCGCCCTCCCCAATGAGTTGGAGAAGCGAGCGATCACCTCGAACGAACAAGGAACCAATAATGGCTACTTCTACTCTTTCTGGACCAACGGTGGTGGCAGTGTCTCCTACAACAATGGTGCTGCAGGCCAATACAGCGTCGACTGGAAAGACTGCGGATCTTTCACCTCTGGCAAGGGCTGGGCTACTGGCAGTGCCCGGTAAGTCGAGTCCACCTAGCTATATCTTGGTAAATATACTTATTAATATACCTTAGAAACATCAACTTCTCCGGGTCTTTCAACCCCTCCGGAAATGCTTACCTTGCTGTCTACGGGTGGACCACTAGCCCCCTGGTTGAATATTACATCATGGAGAACTACGGCGAATACAACCCCGGCAGCAGCATGACCCACAAGGGAACCGTGACCACTGATGGATCCGTCTACGATATCTACACCCACCAGCGGGTGAACGAGCCTTCTATCGTCGGAACTGCCACCTTTGATCAGTACTGGTCTATCCGTCGGAACAAGCGCAGCAGCGGAACTGTCACCACTGCTAACCACTTCAATGCTTGGTCTAACCTTGGAATGGGTCTCGGCGCCCACGACTACCAGATTGTCAACACTGAGGGATACCAGAGCAGTGGATCTTCGTCCATCACTGTTTCCTAAACGTGCAAAGCGCTGGAGTGGCTTTATGCGAAATGTCCACTTGGTTTGGCGAAGGTTGTTGGAAGGACATAAACCTGTGAAACCTCCATGACGCAGTATGTGTACGGATACTTTGCCCATGACCCGCTTCATGGGGTCTTTAGCTCATTAGGCTTCTCTTGGATAGCTTCTTGGGAATGGATTCATTTTTATGCCCGGCAATGAGAATTCCTAAGGATATTCTAGACCTAATGCCTTTTTGTCCCTTCGTAGGTTTTGGCTTCCTAGTTCCTGACAAGCAAAATGTAGGGTATAATATAATTGAAGAGATAAAGGTGCATGATGGGAACGAGACTGGAATTGAAGAAGACAAGACCTGAACTAAATATAGGACCCGCGTCTATGCACAATAAAGGTAGGATGACCAACATATGTCCATATTGGGAGACGGTGGCCAGGGGATGTCTAAGCCCATGCGACAACTGCTTTTCCGTGGTCCATCCTGTCGCGACGTACCCGTTGGGAACATCGTTTTGCATAGCCCGCTTAACCATCGCCTTTGCGAAGAAGGGCTTGCCGTCTCTTGCTGAACAGTGGAGACCATTTTGAGCAAAAGCCTTGACTTCAAGTAAGACCTGCATTTCCCCATCGGGATCTACCAGACCACCGTCGACAACTGCTTTGTATTCAGCCTCACCGATATGCAAATTGAGATGATGCTGGATGCTGTCCCACTTTAACTCGGTCGGCAGTAATAAGCAGATTGTGTAAAGCAAATTGACGAAGCTCATATTGATCTTCGCTTCATGCGTTCGCCTCTTGGCTTCGGAATTGCCAAACGGCTTCTTTACTCCAATGGAAGTCACTAGCGCCGTGAAACCTCCAGTATTCCCCGTTTCCCTGCTCTCTAGAGTGAGTTTTTGTAACCTCTTTGTGATCCGCTCTAGTCGATACACCAGAACGCAGCGCGTGACTTTGCATTCGCTGTCATACCAGTGGCAGTTAGCAATTAGCACAGCCACGAATCAACCTGAAGGGACCGTCGTGAATGCCATATTGCCATGGCTCATGATATCGCAAACGCGACTTGTGTTGGCTGCCTTGGACGTGATCCACGGGCTGGATAATTGCAGACACGACATTTGCCGCATCGTTCCCGCTCATTTCTTGCATCCAGAGCGTGGTCCAAGGCGAAGTTCTGACATGCGGTGGATGGCTAAAGCCATGGCTTGAATATCCTCTGATGGATGAAAAAGGAATTATGACTGGAGCCTTCATCAGAGCCTTTCTCGGAGCCTTCCTCGGAGTCTTCTTTGGGGTTTTGATCGGTGCGGTTATTGGTGCGGCCATGGGGAAGCTACCGCTGGCACTTGCGCTACGACGCGCCACACCCTTGGCCTTGTTTCGGGATAGAATGGGCAATGTGACAGACTCAGAGTCACTCCCCACAGAGGCTTTAGGTAAAAGCATGAAAGGATCAGGGGTTGGAGCGATACCTTCGTCTTCTTCCTCCAAGGACCCGAAGGGATGAATTTGAATATCTGGGAGGAGGAAGAAGAAGAGAAAGAAAGAATTAAGAGAAAAATATCGTCGCGAAGGTATCGCTCTGACACCTAAAGTCTTTGATCTATAACATGGAGTAGCGGTTTAGCGGTTCGCGTAGAGGCGTTTTCGTGGCTAAGATTATTAGCATGGGCCGTAGATAAAAGTGAGAGCCGGGCGGGATATCTTACCGACTTCCTGGGATACGTTGGGAGGATAAGGAATGCGAGAATGAAGAAGAGAATGAAGGTAGACGAAGGTGGTTGAGGATGTGAGGATAGAGGAAGCAGAAGGGAAAGCCCCGGAAGATAAACCGAATAAGAGAAGGTGCGAGTCGATGATTCACTAGGTAGTAATTATATATGTTTTTGATGTGTCTTCCAGATATATAAGTAGACACACTCTGCTCCTTTGGCTTCTTCTCTTTACTTTCACTCTCACTGCGCAACCTCATCTGAACTCCAAGCCTGACCTTGCCTGCCTACAGTTCTGACATTTTCTCTCTTTGATTTCACCTCTCCTTTCACTTTATTTGTTCATCCCAACCTTCCTCTACATCCACCCTAATATCAAGCAATCTATAGAGTCTAGGGTGAGCTATGGGGAAAACTTGAGGTGCATCATATAATCCCGTTCTCTTTAGGGGGATCTGACAAACAGGTAATATGATATGCCAAATTTAACAGTTATGAGGGTGACAAAATGCTAATTTCGATAGGATGATCCTGATATTGCTGTTAAGTGGGCATCGATATATACTACCTTCCCTCAGATCAAAGCAACAATGCAAGTTTCAAAGATCAATGGCTTGGAGAACGGTATCACGCTGTACAACCAGGTGCACGTTGAGTTCCAGGCATTCAAAATCGCGCTCCAACCAACGGTAAGGCTTTCGAGGCCGAGTAAACAGCTATCCTAAATTGTGTTTCTTTAGGAGAATACAAACAAATATGTCCTGAAAAATGCCACCGATGTCAGCGGTACAAAGCCCAAGCACGACACAGGGGCCCCCAACAACATGGAGGCAATCCACCAGTGACAACCTTTCCGGCTGCATGTCCCACAGGGAACTAGTTCACCCTCGGAAATGTGCTCTACCTGCTTGGAACGAAACTCTTGCATCGACTGGTCCTCATTCACCCTTCCTGATATCCTGCCACTGACAGATGGCAACTTGATTTATGGGGATGCCCAAGCTCACTGTCGCTAGACCTCGTGGCGATCCGCGCTGCCATGCCCAGGGAACTTCGGACTGTACCCATCACACACCTTACGAACCTCAACACTACGACCCAAATCCTCCTGACCACCTACAACTACGGTACGACTGGTCTCAGCATGCATGCACATTGTACGAGGTTGGACCTCATGCAGAACCAAGGTTGACATTACGGTGCAACCTGGGAATCTACGATCCCAAGATGTCCCTATCATCTCAAATGCTCCTTTCAATACTCTGTTTTACCACCTGTTTATGCGACAGCCAAATCTGCTACAGTAGGCATGTATCCTATTGCAAGACTGCAGGACCTAGGAATGGGTGGAATGAGATAACATCCAAGTCCTACCCCAGAGTGCGACCAGTGCCATGATGGAGTACTTCAGGATCGCGGGGAGGCAGAAAGGCAGCAGCCCGCTATGTCACAGCAGGGTATATCAACCAACCCCCGTCGGCCGGCACCTAGTCCTCCTGTCTTTGAGGGGAGATGATTCCCAAGTTATCCAAGTCCTAATTCTTCTGATGATGAAAGTGAATTAAATGAATTATACTGGCTTGGCTCATCACAGCAGGGCATCATGTCGGAAAGCTGTTAGTCCAGAAACCGAATTCGGCAAAGCACAGCGAGTGAATGTCGAATCTCTCATTCGCCTATATGAGAGTGGCGAGCTCCGACCACACCAACGAGGAGAAACCCCAGTGTACCTTATCCGGACTGAGAGGTGACATCCCTGAACACATCACCACAGTGCTTCAGCCGATCTGTTCTTCGGGATACCTGCTGCTCTTCGCCGTGCTATCCGGTAGTGAAGAAAGACCACCTAGAGCATGGGCGAAGCTTACGAAGAAGCTCGAGTACAACGTTCCAGAACAAGTTACGTTGGAACTATGAACAAATTTGACCCACCTGGTTATCGTACTAATGTGTTGGTGTACAGCTCCTCAACCCTCTGCGGTGTTATTCGACGCATTTTATGGCCTTCTCTTGCTAGCTAATGGCGGAAAGATTACATATTTCGGAGAAAGTGAGTTTCTACTCTGAGGCGATCAACATCGAACAACTAATAACTCGTTTGTAATTACAGCCGCAAAGGGCTCGTGCGGAACCTTGGGCTACTTGACTCGGGGCAAAGCACCATGTCCTCCGGATGCCGACCTAGGAGAATAAATACTTGATATCGTTTAAGGAGATTGTACTACAGAACGAAAGGATTGGGCCGAGATCGAGTACCAGTCAGAAACGCAAGGGCTCTCTCAACTTGATGCACTAGATCAATCCAGAAACCACGACTCCGACTGCGTTAAAGACACATAAAGACACATAGTTACACAGGATAGGGATGGTCTTAGAGAACTACACACCAATAGATAGAAAAAGAAAAAGAATTGAAAGAGACTTGGATTTCATAGATCAAGATGACTCGGAACTATCTACCATATAGAGTAGACGCCTCTAAACCAGCAGGTTGACTTAGACGATATCGAACGAACATTTCCACTGGAGCCGTATCTTCATCCTCAAAAGCCCAAAGTTGGGAGTATTGTAAGGTCGGTCCCTGTCTATTGTAAACTGCTTGGATGATTCTTGCTCTATTGTGGCCTATATAAGAGAGAACCAGAATCTAGAAGTTACGATATTCGTTAGACATCATTCCTATACGAGCTGTCATACAATATTGAACCACTCACAGGATGAATCTGACAATAACAAAAGGGTCGATGAAGCGTACGAACGACCATGAAATTCACAATGGCTCGTAAGCCATGGGTAGCCAGGCCCTGGTTAGTATTGGTTGTACAAACATGTGCGATACAAGACATCACTGTATGTGGCTTAGGTAGACGAAGACCACTGTAATAGTACTGCCCGACCACTCGCCACTGTTTTCTTATCCAAGAAATGCCAAGTCTTGCTGGTTCCCCCCTTCTCTGCTTTGGTATTCGGTAAGAACCGAAATGTTCTCCCGTCAACCTACCACCAATATCTCTGATTTACAAGGTCAGAGAGGTTTAATCTTCCTGTTGGACCTTCTCGCGATGCACCAATATGTGCATTGATATAGTTGTGAACTGTGTTGGCATGTGTGTACCATTCATCTTTCCAATCATCCCTCCCATCCAGCGTGAATTCCAACCGGGATTTTGCAACCCTCAGTCTATCCTCTGGGTCCGAGGGTAGGTCTCCGTCCTCGTCTTTCAAAATGTTCTCGAGGGTCGGTGTAGGGTCTCTCAATGTGCGCGGGTGGCTGCTAATGACATCACTGGAATTGTCGAGTGAATATTTCTGGAGAAGTCTCTCTGAGTGCGGAAGGAAGAAGCACGGGTCAAATTGAATACTTTCGTCATTGGTTGTGGGCACTTGAAACGCTCGAATTCCAAGCATCTGGAGACCATCGCTCGAAGGGAAGTCGGGCTTAAAGTCATTGACTCGGTAGTACAGGGCGCCAATAAGCTAATGAGACTCGGAGTGTGTCTCGGTGTTCATTTTGGAAAGCGGGATAAAGAAAATCAGTAGCCCTTGAAGTCAGAGATGAGTTACCCGGGCACGTGCTACTGTAACGTCGTATGAAAATCGTGTTCCTTGGAAGGTATTGTATATAACAGATACCTCTACTTAGTTGACGGCCGCAACTCATTCATATATCGCATCGGATATAGAAGCCAAAATCTAGAGCTTGGAGTGACGATGAAACATTTCCTCGAGTTGGTAACATGAGTGGGTGACATGAGTAGGACCCGAACCATTAGACTTTGCCTCTCGAGTCGACATTATGATTGGAATGTCCACTAGTCTCATTACAGCACCCGGTTTGAGACGATGCACCTTTATGGGGTGCACTCGTGGGGTCAGTGCATATGTCGTTCCTCCAAGATGACTCAGAACCAGTACAGAAGTACAAGCGCACAATAATTGTTTTAAAAAGCCACCGCACCTTCTTCTAAAATAGGAAGCTACATGCACAGGCGGAGCTTTATCGCTGCAATTGTTGTGCTTATAGGGAAGGATCTCAATTTGGGCTCGATCATATATGTATTGCCTTTGACGAGGCCCCATAATGGCATGCATTAAATCGTATTGTGCAATTACATTACATAGACCAGACAATGTGAAATATGATACGGTCCATGTCTCCGGACATTTACCTAGACAAGGATGATAGCACCAATTGCAGCTCCAGCAACTGCCATCAATGGACCAGTATAGCTCCCCGCGATATTGGTCGAGACTGGCTGAGCAGAACCACTCGAGCTAGCCGCCCCACTTTCAGAAGTCCCCGAGTTCGTCGACTGAGTTGGAGGCTCTGTAGTCGAAGGGGCAGCGCCCGAACTGTGCGTGGAGCTCTCGCCAGCGACCCCGGTGGATGATGCCGCAGTAGAAGAGGCCCCAGTAGAGGATGGAACACTGGTATCAGCCGTGGCATTGGCAGAGGCAGAGGTAGTTTCAGCAGAGCTAGCGGAAGCACTTGTCGAGGAAGCAGCAACGGTCGACGGCGACCAGCAGGAGAGAGTGGAGGTCGTGGAGACGCAGGGCTCCGTGCCTCTGTAGGCAGCGCAGCAGGGGACGTCGTACTTGACGGGAGCGCGGCCGCCGCCGCAATCGAGCGGATCGCAGACTACCCCATTTGTCGGATCGTACCAGTGGACGATGTTGTCGGCGCAGGACGTGAAGGAGTGGGTTTCGCATGCGCCAAAGGCGGTCGTCGCCAGCATCAGGAGGGATGCAGCGGTGGGAAGTGTTGTTTTGACCATTTTTTAGGTTGTTTTCAATTATGGTGTGGTATTCACTAGATATAGGCCTAGATGAGATTGGAGACTTGAGATCAGGAGAAATGAAAAAGATCGCAGAGATATAGCGTTGACATTAATGAGTCAGGAATATTCCTCGACCACCGCCGTAACCCCTTAACGAACGCCACGAAATTACGGGCCAGGGTTTTGGGATAGTTTCTCAGCCTCGTTTGCCTAAAAGGGCCTAGGTCCTGTCACTGCCCTTTTTCAGCCCTATTTTAACTGGCCAGGTTCTAGGGCTTCTTGACTTGGTGGTGGATCTCATTTCTCGTGGACCCCACTAGCGTTCGGGAGCCCCCATCGACTCCCCGCAATGTGTCCACTGCTATGACTCTTGGAAGACTTTAGCCGCACCCGGAACGATAGAACAATAACAGCCAGTGATATACTCAACACCGCCCAATCCATCCCCATCCCACGGGTAACTCTCGCCGCAGAGTTCGACGTACCCGTTGCCTTTGTGGACCCAGCGTCGGTCGTTCCTGTTCCTGTTGCCTTAAGGTCAACTTGTGGTGCACCAGTTACATAATAGGCAGAACAGAGACTGCGACACGACCTTCCACATCCGAAGCAGCAAAGGTCGCCGTGGCGATAACGGGATGCTAACCAGTAATCGATGAGTTCCGTGGAGGTAGTCAAGTTGACAATGTAAGTTTTTGTTGATAAGCCAACATCTGAGGGAATGGTGAAAGTGAAAAGAAGCAAAATAAATGGGGTTCGAGTGTATAGCCGCCAGTGCGCCATATCATATTCTTCTATATTAAATTTTATTATCTTACCGCCAACTTACTATTACCTACAAATTTTAGTGATCAATTCCTACAATATCAACTTCTACAGGGTCAATTTCTACAATATTTCAATTTCTATAACAAGAATAGCCGCTTATACGGCCGTGGTCTTTATAGTGGTCTTTTTTAGTAGTCTCCTTAGGTAGACTTTTGAGATATCTAGTCATGTAGATATTTTCTCCCCCTTCCCGATTTATTAGGTTAGAGGTAGATAGCAGAAAAGGGCTAAAAAAGACTCAACTTATAAAGGGAACTTTTCTCTATATGACCTTGGATATCTCTCAAATTTCCATAGTGTCAATTTCTACACCATTAATTTCTATCAATTTCAATTTCTATAGTCAATGGAACACACAAATACTAGTTTTATGAGATGTTCTGGCAAAATACGATATGGCGCACTAGCGGCTTTACACTGCCGAGGTGGGGGTAAGATGATAAGCCACATTTTCCTTCCCCCTCCATCGTTCACTCCTCTCCAAAAAATGTCCATCGAAAATTTACCGACTGAGCTTGTTCTCCTAATCGCCTCGCTTTTACCATGCGAATCATCCCTCGCTGCCTTGGCCTTGTCAAACCGATATCTTTATGACATCTGCAACCCTTGCCTTTACCAATAGAACGTGCTCCACGGTAACAGCTCTGCTTTAAACTGGGCGGCGGAAAATGACCGGATCGATACACTACAGAAGACGCCAGACGCTGGCGCCCCTCTACCGAAAGAACAACCGAAGGATAAGAGTCATCCGATCGAGCTGGCGGCAGAAAAAGGTCATACCAATATCGTCCGATACATGATTGATCGCGGCGTGAGCCCCGACATTGTAATATCTGTAATGTCGGTGGCCGCCTTTCATGGTCATGGGTCTATAATTGCATATTTGCTTCAAGTGGGAGCTAGGCCGTGGATTAAAAACCGTGTAGGTGAGCCGCCCATTTTATTACGCGGCGTCACAGGGCCATACGGATGTAGTGGAGCTGCTTTTGTCTGCCACTAAGGAATGTGAGGTTAATCCCGCAAAAGGAGAAATGATGGTATATACCTTGTTCACGGCAATGGCCAATGGCCATAAGGAAATCGCCCAGATATTGGTCGACGCAACTGCGTGCCTCTACCGCACTAGGGCACTGGCTGACGCAGTCAAATGGTGGAAGAAAGAAATCGTCGAGATGCTACTTCGAAGTGGCGCACCCACTCAGTTCTGTTGGTCCGAGGTACCTAGTTTATCAGATGATTCACCGGGTAATGGCGAGAAATGGGTGCAACCTCTACTCCTTGCTGTGCGGAATCGCAATCTAGAGCTTGCGCAATTGCTCCTGGAGCATGGGACAGATGCCAATGTGGAGTGTTTCGAACCAGCTTACGGGGAAATTGACAGACGTTTTAACCGTGTCCTGTTCTGGGCTGTGGAGAAATGCGACTGTATGATGGTAAATCTGCTACTAGAACATGGGGCAGATCCGGAGATTACTGATATATTCGGACGTCCTCCGCTTTCATATGCTGTTTACAGGAAATGTGAGGGTATTATTGGCCTCCTGCTCGACCACGGGGCAAATCCTTACCGGGCGGTAGATCAGAGTGGCAGGAAACTGATAATGTTTTGGCAAATGGACCAATCGACCTTGATAATGCTACAAGAGGCAGAGATGAAATGGACCGAGCAGCATGGGTGTTGACGGTTGGCAACCTCTGTCTTGGTCTTTGGAGGTGACCTCGTAAGGAGTCATTCACTGATTCTTTTGTGGATGTGCCGAATTACTGGTGACATGATAGGCTACGGCAAAGCCTAAATTCTGCGCAGGAGAAAAGACTAGGGAAGCATGCAGGCCTGGAAGTGACCTAGATGGAAGTAGAACGAGGGCAACACAGATTAGAGGCAATTATCCAAGGGCCTATGGAGTAATTCTTCATATAAATGTACCCTTTATGCCCGCGGACACCTCGAGTGCTCCCAGAAACTTATTTATTGGGTAGTCAGTGGTCTGGCAACCAACGAAGTCATCCAAAGGGCTAAAATCTGTAGCCCGGATTTGGATCGAGCGAACTCCAAGCCCCTGTCGCCGGGTTCAAAATTGTTGTTGCGTCAATTAAAGAGGAGGCTTTGCAAACGGATCCGAATAGGCGTATTCCCGTCGGGCTCTTCGGGCCTTTTAGTATGAACTATATGCCGTTAGCGCTCAAGAAAAAGTAGAATGCGACAAGTCTATTCTACCGCCCGACCTGTGTGGGTAGCCCATCGCGGTCTGAGCGTATTCGGATGTAGCGAATTACGGCCCACTTCGTCCCACTGGGCTGTGATGCGATATATCGAATAAGATGGCATTGGACGAGTGTCTGATCACTGTACCTTTTCCATCAAATGGTCTGGCAAATGTTAACGGCGTCTCGAAAGACAAGAGCTTTAGGTTTCTCTACGTTTTCATTGCTGGATAGTCGTGCCAGGCGGTTTGGAAACAGTGATGTATATAAATCGATCCCGGAATGTATAGGTCATAAAACTCGTGTCCATCATTAATACCTTTAAATAGGTGCCCCTCATTGTGACAGCCATTTGCTGTACCAGTTCCCATCCCTATCGCAATATTTAACGTGAGTTTTGGTGCTGAATTTCGAATGGTTGGGATATTCGGCGATGTACGCTAGGCGGATACGAGCGGACTCGGGTATTTCCTCTCCAGGCGAGATCCCTGCAGATTCAACATCGTACACACGCTGTAATAGGAGAACTGCTTCAGCGGTGGAAAACATTCCCTCTCGTCGATTGTACCTTTTGCATATACCCAACACTTTCTGACGAACGGTCCAGTCCCGACATTTCAGTCCACAAAACATGAGGCTTCCCAAGAATCCTTCCTTGACAGAAAACAATGGGTCGGGTAAGTGATTGAAACTACTCAGCAACACTTCCGCTGTATCCGCGATGTTTTGGAAATGGGGAAGGAGAGGGTCCCATTCTGTTTCCGAGCCTGAAAATGATGTGGAGGCGAGGATAATTTGCAGCATCTCGATCTGTATCTGGAGAACCATGAAGGCACGGAGCTTTATGGCACAGGTAGTCTTTTTGTGAAGAGCACGACACTCCTCCACTTGCATTTGAAGTCGATGGACTTTGTTCGCGGGGGTGTCCCATGTAAATCCTTGTGACAGATTGGTGGTCTGCGGGTCGAACGACACGGGATCACTAAACATTAAGGCCCAACATTGAACAGACACCAGCATAGTCGCTTTTGACAGCTCGTCGGTATATGCAGAGATATCGATGAGGTTATCATGAATAAGTTCTCGAAGATAGGGATATTCTCCCCCAAGATAATCCTGCAGTCGCGTAGCACTTGCCCAATGAATATGGAGCTGTACGAATGTGTGTAATAAAACCGACGCAATTGGGCTTTCTGTATTTTTCTTTCTCCACTCTAAGAGGAGTTTAGTGCCAGCTTGCAGATGACATCGAACTGCATCAACATCGCCTTGGAATAGAGCGAATGTAATTAAAACAACGCAGGCTACCAGAACCTTCTCTGTGGCCGAGGGATCCGACTGGTCACCCTTCATCATAGTCGTGCGAAGACAAGCAATGGCCTTTGTGGACTGCTTGATTGGGAAAATGTCATTCCGGTTTGAACCGGGGTTCGAAAACCTACGATGCAAGGCACCGATACCAATAGCTGCATGACGGACCCCGGGGCAAGATTCACTGACTTGATGGACAAGAACCTGCCAAAATGGGTCGAAGTGATACCCAGCACACTGGCCAGCAGTATACGAACGGAATGAATACAGATAGTCGCGTTCCATCCGCGACAAGCCAACCAGACTCGCATCAACGACGTGGACCAAACCAACCGATTGGGCTTGTTGTTGGCCCACATGCACAATGTTTAGAGCACCACCATTTGTCTTCGCGGTGCACGCATCTCGGACTTCACGGGTTCTCCTATCGGGTGGCGCCGTGTACCCCTGGCATACGCGTCCAGCGCGAGTGCACATAAGACAAGCGGGTCGAGTTTCGTCACATTTCTTGTGACGCGATCTTTGAAACGGTTATTAGCGCCGGGCGTACTACCCAAGTGAGATCCTAGGGCCGGGTAGATCGGTGCATTGTGTTTACGCGGTGCGGATCTCCTCGTCCACTGAGCGTTCATCCGACACTTCTCCGTAGACTTGGGGAACTTACTTGCATGTCACACAGCCCGTTCGGACCTTCGATGCACTGGTCCTTTTTCTCTTCTCCCTGTCACGTATCACCAAGGTTGATTGGCTCCCAGGCGATAGGGTATGTGGATCTGACATAATGGGGGTGGGATCGGGTACGGATGGGTGAACACCGTGGGACAGGAGGATTTGTGGACTTTCAAGGGGGGGTCGCGTAAAAGCCCCCGTTCTTGCAGGATTTCCGGTGCATCACAAAGACCCTCTGTTGGCGGACGTGCCATTTTGGCCTTTGTCCAATCGCGAGGTTGCTGGGAAGTGGGGTCGATGCATTGAGTGCCTGAGGCAGTAATATCAACATGATCTCACCGCCGGCCTTCTGATCTTCGTATCTCCAACAGCAATTATCGAGTGAACCATAAGAAACCCGCAACTATCCAGATGAACACAGCACCTAGAGATGCACTGGAATTTCCAGAGTCAGATCGGGGTTTCTTAGAGCCCCATTTACCGCCCCAGGATAGCTCTGCTCCTCAGTTGGATCTGCCCTTCACAACACTCACATTCGCAACCTCGCTTGACTCTTCTCTGGCTCTATCCCCTGGTGCACGTACGGTGCTTTCGGGCCCCCAGTCCAAGGCAATGACTCACTATCTGCGATCTCGCCATGACGGAATTATCATTGGCGTCGGCACGGCAGTGGCAGACGATCCCGGTCTGAACTGTCGAATCACAGGAGTTGGAGGTTATGGCCAGCCGGGCCTAAATGGTCAGCCCAGGCCAGTAGTGATTGATCCAACAGCCCGGTGGGAATTTTCAGATGACAGCAAGCTGTTCCAACTTTGCAGAGAGGGGCGTGGCCGTGCCCCCTGGATCATCACTGCAGTTGAGAAACCAAACGCCGAGAAGCAAGCATTGCTGGAAAGCTACGGCGGAAGATTTATCTCAGTCAAAATGATTAGAACGCATACCGGCCGCCATCAGATCGACTGGCCAGAGTTGCTCGTCACCCTGAGATCCAATGGTCTCCGGAGCGTCATGATAGAGGGTGGTGGCCACGTCATCAAATCCCTTTTGAGCCCACAGTACATGTCCTTGTTGGATAGCGTCATTGTTACCATTGCTCCCACGTGGCTGGGTGAAGGTGGCGTGGTCGTCTCCCCTGATAGGCGCTTTGACGATGATGGAAATGCGATCTCCGCTGCAAGATTGAAGAATGTCAGATGGTACCCATTTGGGGAGGACGTTGTCCTTTGTGGACAGATAAAATTGTCCGACTGAGACCACTGATATATGTCTACCTACGGACATTGACCGACAACGTCTGCTGAGTGCATGTTCCTTTGATGTACATCATCGGAAATACCCTAGCACAGAGCACCAAGGAATTGGCAGCCATGTATCACCTTATGGCCATTACCTTGTGGCCCAGCAATACCAACTTTAAAACAAAACAGTGCAGTATTTCGCCTGCTATGTCATGTTTCTCACTCCGCAGCTGTACGTTCCATCGCAAGGGTTCCGTTGGGCCCACCCACTACAAGCTAATGGGAAGGTCTATAGCATGTACAAAAAAAAAATACTTAATGCTCTGTGTCTTGTACCAAACCGTGCGAAGGAAGACTCGCTAGTGCTTGATGAATGGACTGATTGTGCTTTCCTTTGAATCCACCTGGCGTACAAAACATTGAATCGAACTTCAAAAGAAAACCTTTGAGTTCTCACGGCTTTATATCGCGGGCCGACATGATAAATCTTCAAAAACCGGGTCTAATTTTCAAGGGCACTGTTGTAAAACCACACGTCAGCCGAGCAATGGATTCAACCTCCACATTTTCATTGTCTTGTTATCCAGAATCTTCTCTTCGTTCTGCTGAATTTCGCACGAGCTTTGTGGAAACCATCAGCAATGACATTGTACTGTTCCTTTCTTTATCTACAAC
>PKQL01000500.1:0-21791 GCA_002916455.1 Penicillium sp. CF05 | reverse complement strand
ATTAAAGATAGTAGAGTTTTCGTCCCGACCGCCATAGTCGCCCTTGGTGTATGGAAAACAATCCAGTTGAATATGAACCTTGGAAGATATATCAGGGGCAGATGTTGCTGACTAGTTATTATTACGGATTGTTAATTTAGCAACATCCCCCAGTCCAACCGTTGCCACCTCTGCGCATAGCATCATCCATTCCCAATGTGACAGTTCGAGGCACTCCAGTGTTTGCTCCCCCTGAGGCCCCGAACCCTTTCACGCCACTCCGGCGGTCGTTGAGGTCGTATTTTCCCGTTTCGATGTTACGGTAGATTCTCTCGGCAACTTCCAGGAACGCTCGTTCAACGCCATCTCCAGATTTGGCACTTGTTTCAACATAGCGAACCACATTATTCATGCGACACCATTCTTCAGCCTCCTCCTTCGTGACCTGCCTTTGATTTGATCCAGAACTGCTCCCCGCCAGATCAGTCTTATTACCGACCAAAATGACAACGATGCCATCTTCTGCAATATGCCGTAAATCCTGCAGCCACTGGGTGCAAGATATAAAGGTCGAGTGCCTGGATATATCAAAGACTAAGAGAGCGCCAGAGGCGCCCCGGAAGTAAGAGCGGGTGATAGACTTGTATGTCTCTTGTCCAGCGGTATCCCACAGGGAGAGTTTCATGCGTTTTTGATTGAGAGAACCTTGTGGTTTTCGTGGAGGGGTAGGAAGGCCGGAGGTGGCAGATGCTTCTGGAAATGTATCACCTGACGACCCGGGAGAAGACTCATCAAGGTCTAGCTCTAGCGACGCTGGAGGACCAACCGGCACAATTCGCGACCCGAACTCAACTCCAATGGTCACATCATGAGATGGGGAAAAGCGGCCTTCACAAAGTCGGACGGTGAGCTATTGTATGGTTAGCGGAGGTACAAGGTCAAAGACCGATAGCACTTACGCTGGACTTGCCAGTGCCAGAGTCACCAATGCAGACAAGCTTAGCAATATAATCCCATGGCTGTGACATGGAGAGGGTAGAGAGAAATAAAAAAGAACCCAGAATCAGAGATGAAAAGAATGCGGAGGTCAGTTTACGTATGTTTGGAGACCTTACCTACCTACGATATCCTGGATAGGTGGTTATCAGCTGAGTCATCTATCAAGCCTGACGTGCCCATATGACGCTTTCATCAGCTGCGTGACCCTGTAGTCCTTCACTTTATCCCCAGACATCACACACACTCTCTCCTAGATTTGGCATATCTCAAATATCTCAAACAAATTCAAAGTCTTTCGTCTCTCTCACTTCCCTTTATACTCTAATATCCGACCGTACTTGACTTCCTCAGCATATTTCCCTTTTATGATCTATCAGTCTTGTCCCACTCACCGTACTTTGTTGCGATAACAGGCCATGTTCTCTGAATGTAGGAACTGGAAGATCCTGGATATTAGAAGACTATATGGCTAATGCCTTGCCTTAGATGCCTCACGGTTCCTTGCTCAATCACAGTCCCGTGTAACCTCTCGACCAGATGAGGTTCAAAGAACGGGTCGTAGCCGCCCTGGTCAACACCAAGGCAACCCTCGGCACCCTTCATCGCGCTCCTTCTTACGACCCAGTGATCCTTATCGACCGGGTGCATCCCAGACATCCCAATTTCCTTTTGCCCCCCGTACCTCGGTCCAACAAGCTCCCCTTTTCTTCAGTGCCACAGATGAATTTCGAGAGGAAGATGACGAAACAGAACGCGAGCGAGAAATCGCAGATTTCTATGCACTTCAACGATCAAGACGGCATTTTGGCGACAGCAACCTGAAAGAATCTTCGGAACTTGAGGATTCTGAACGTTCAGGTTTCGAGGAGGGAAGCTCACCATACGATGGTCGTCCTGGCAAAGGCATCAAGAGCTCATGGCGTGGAGAAGAGAGCGTTTCTGGTGCTCACACTTTTCCTATCGAGTCTGTGGCAGAAGCTCCAGAGCATGAGCCGGCATCCCGATCCAGCCCAAGCAGTAGCAAAATTCGAGGTCATCTAGTTGACGTCGGTCTGGAGGATTCTTTACGGGCCGATTTTGACAATGATCAGGCGTTATCCAGTCCCGGTGCCCGCAATCCACCTGTTCAACGATTCCGAGAACGAGAACTACTCAAGGAGCCCTCTGGTTCCATTCAGCATGGGCCTACTGTAGAGCAGGCTGAGCTTTTATCGCGAGACGCCCCACGGCCGCCCAGCTCGGCAAGCTCATTTCCAACATCGGTATCACCGCTAGCCTCAGAGAACACAGTACACGATGCCTTCTGGGGGCAGTTGTTCTTGATATCTCTCGCGGGCTTGTTTGCTTCTGCATTTCTCGTATATCTTCACACATCCACCCCATCTGGAGACAAATCAAAATGGGGCGATACAATATACATGACTGTCCATGGGTCTTTCTTCCTCCTCGGGATATATACTATTGTATCCGTTCTTGTGTCCCTGCTTTGGTTGGCCTTGCTACGATCCTATGTACGACTTCTGGTCCATGTGATCCTAGTGGCCGTTCCCGCTATCCTATACTCTTTCTCCTTGTATCCTTTTATCTCAAGCTTCAAGGGGCCATGGCATGGGACGAGTATCCAAGACAAGGCGATGAGATGGGGCTCTGCTGTTCCGTTTCTCATAGCCACCATGTGGATCTACAATGTTGTGCGTGGCCGTCAGTCTATAGGGAAGGCCATAGGTATTCTCGAATTTGCCTGTCGAATCTTGGCCGCCAATCCTGAACTGCTTGTTCTTGGTCTGGGTGCCTTGGTCTGTGTTGTTTCCTGGACCTGGATCTGGATGCTGATGTTCACTCGCGTCTTCTTGGGCGGTCATCTCGCTAGGTCGAAGTCGTTCATCATTGACGTGGGTAGCTGGTGGCTCGGTATCTATTTCGTCGTTGTTTATCTGTGGTCGATCGGCATCATCGCAGGCATCCAGCGTGCTGTCACCGCTGCAACAGTGAGCCAGTGGTATTTCCACCGCTTGACCACACCCGCACCCACTTCTAGACAAATTGTTCAGGCGGCCATCGTTCACGCCGCTACGACTCTTTTTGGCACGATCTCTTTGTCCAGGTTACTGGGGCTACTGGTGCGACTTCCTCTTCTCTTGCTACCAAGTCGCATCTCCTCGTTGCTCAGTCTGTTCGCCTATTCACTCGTCCCCACTCCAATTACTTTCTTGACCAATCCTCTTTCCCTCACCTATGCAGCGATTCATTCGCAGCCTCTTGCCGCTTCCTCCCGGGGGCTGAGTCAAATGACTATCCTTGCCCCATCGGCGGCCTCGACGTCTTTACATCCCCGTTCCTATTCTCGGTCGCCCGGAAATTCGGGGTCTCTACTCTCATACCGGCTGTCTAAATTGATTCTCTACGCTGCCCGTTTCATGATGTCCTTAGCCTTAGGCTTCGGTGGTTGGGTGACCACTGCTCGGAGCCTGACAACCTCTGCGTCCAGTGGCACCATTCGTGGCAGCCTTTATGCCTACGTCGTCGGCCTTATTGCTGGAACAATTGGCTGGACCACACTGGGTGCAATGGAAGGTGTGATCGCAGATATTGTAGATGCAGCGGTGATTTGCTGGGCAAGCGAAGTCGGTATATACGGCAGAGAAGCCCGGTATTGCCGCGAGGCTGGTTGGCTCTTTGGTGACTCGCAGACTCGCTTCGGACATGAATATCAAGAGGTCTAGGTCGGTTTATTTTCTTTCTATTTTTTTTTTTTGCCCTTTACCCCCCTCATCTTATAAGCTCCTGACCCATGCCATTTCTTTGTACGATTGAGCGGTGGTAATATCTCCATATGCTTTAGCGAAATCCTTGGCTTTCAAGTAGATTGGAAGACTTGACATGCAAATACATTCTGCATTTACATCTCGGTTACGAGCGATGCCAAAGTAACTCTCTGAGAAAATAATGTATTCTTTTGCATTCCCCATGGTATATTCGAATTGCAAATAGCTACATGAAAATCCAGGGCTCGTGGTATCATGAGAAAATATAAAAGTAAAGGCAATGACCTGTGCGGAAAGGAAAACAAGGCCCTTCCCCTGAGACGCCATATGAAGCATACTTCGAGGGGAAAAGGAGACAAATATGAAACACGAATAAATTAGAGACCAAGACGTCCATTCCACTCCACCCGTTCTTTCGAGCACCATTCTTTCAGTAGGGACCAGCCAAACCGAACCACTTCAATAGGCGGGGTAGTGCCACCAAGCGGTAGGAAATAGCTTCCAGCATAGTCGCCAGCTTTAAGATATGATCGGCCTCGCTCCGAGTAATTTCGAGAACGCTGGGACCAGATCGTGGGGAACTCACGGCTAAGGACATCTTCAGAAAGACCCCGGGTGCCTTCTATCCATAGCCTCTGAGAATCCTTGTAGAACTCAGGAAGACGAGCCTTCAGTTCCGAAAATTCCTTCCTGCTTTTCCTGTTCTCATCTGACAGGGCTGCGTTTCCGTCGCTCCCAGGCGTTGGGGCTGGGGTGTGCTCTCCAGGAATTGGGCTTATCGCGAGGCGTTCAAGATCGAGAGTATGAATAGCAGTGAATGAAACAGCCCCAAGGAGCAAGCAGAGACTGTTCAATGCCGGATATGGTACACTGTTCTTCTTGACCACACGCCAGTATGGCACAATAGACAGCCATGTTGAGGAATCTCCAACCTGGCGTGATGAAGCCTTAGCATGGTCGTTCGCTACAAATGCCATGATAAAGGACAACAACGCTTCGATTGCAGTCACAACGGCTAGCTTTTCGTCGGTGACCAAGGCCCCAGTTTTAGAGGTATGCCGCTCTGCAGCGTGTTTCAATTCACGGCCGATGCTCGCAAACTTTTGCCACTCATCCCACCATACCTGCCGCTCATTGCGCGTACGACCATCTGCCTGTGTCGGGGACGCTTTCATGATTGACCCGGGATCAACAGATTGATATTTGTTGGCGGGATTAGAAGGGATCTTGCCGTCGATCTCTCCGAGATCGTTTCGACGAGAGATAGGAAGTTTTAAGTCTTTCGCCGGCGTGATAGAAGCTGCTTTGGTTTTGTCATGGGCGATTGAATGAGAGGTCAACTGTGGCTGGGGAACCGGCGTTCGAGGCTTTTCGGGGAAGCCTTTTTGCTCTTTTGAGCGACCATTTTGAGGGCCAAGGGCTTCCCCAGTCTCATGCTTTTTACCTTTCAGATCCCCGAATGTGTGTCCACGAGACGAACCAGCATCTACTCCCTTATTCCTGGAATGGGATACATGGGATACTTCATCACGGTCGGTGTCCTGGCTGACCGGTGAATCTGACAGATGGGGTTTCCTTTTACCAGAAAATTTAAGCAGAGCTTCAACACGCTTTCTGTTCGCTCTTCCGTACCGCAGTTTGGTAAGAAGCTGTGTCTTTTGTGGGCCAGCACGGGCGTGATCTCTTGTATGTTCATGTGTATTGGATTCTTTGGCAGGCAATCCTTTTCCTGCCCGACTACTGCGAGACGGTGAACGGTCCTCGAGGCGGGCCAACTCCTTTTCGATATCTGGAGGGAGGGTAGGAGATAGTAGGCGCGGAAGTCTGGGGCCACCCGATGTCGGTGGGAGGGTGGGCGAAAGGAGTGCGGGAAGTTTGGGAGAGTGCGATTTGGCTGGGCTGGGCTCTCGGCGCGTCTCTTTCTCGGGAGAGAGTCGCGGTTTCTTTGTAGAATGTGCTTCGGGCTTCTTAGTCGTTGAGGGGTTAAGGAAGTCAAGTTCCGACCCAGATGGCCGTTTCTGGCCCGCTCTTTCGGGAGAGAGACGCACATGTGATTTTTGCGGCATTCGAGGCATTTTAGTCTTATCGTTATTCTTGAGTGGCTCTGAAGATATCGTGCGTCGTTTATCCTCGGACTTGGCGGTGCTTGATGAGCCTCGGCTACCCGCTTCGAGGCCAACGGGAGATGCGACAGCGCCACTAGTTTTTTGAGACTTGTAGTCCTTGAGACTAATCTTCTTTTTGGCCACAGTTTCTCTTGAAGTTTCCCCAGCACTTGGGGCTGTTGATCCATCGGCCATCATGCGCCCCGTTTCGTCTGACCAGTCGCCAACGGCTAGGAGCAATGAGTCGGTGTCGTGATGTGTCAAGAAGGTCATATACTGTAGTTGTTGCTCCTCCAAGCTGAAGGGTCTGTCATGCCCTACAGCCCAATTGTTGGCGGACCGGTTCCCCAGGTTAAAGGGCGTCTTGGTAGGAAATGTGAGTAAATATGGAACGGGGGGGAGGACGTTGTCGGAGAGGCGCTGCAATCGTTGGTCAAGCACTTCACGCTCCGACGTGGAGGAACTCGTAGCTCGGGGGATTTTAGTGGTCTGGGAATGGCGTTTCTCGTTCACCGACATCGCAGTGCGCAGGATTTCGCGATTTGTTCTTTCACAAGAGATGGTATCATACGCGCTTCAAGCACAATTTTGGCCGAAGTTTATCACCGAGTCCCGTTTCTCGAGTCGGTATGGCGGGCTGCCTGGTGATAGTCAACGCATTGAGTCAAGCGGAGGATGTACAAGATCCGGCCTTTTTCAGGTGCCGAATAATCAGGGCATCCTATCACTATCGCGCGTGGGGGGTGTTCCCATAACCCTGGGATTTGTTTGTTACGCAATTGGGAGAGAGAAATAAACACGAGGCAACAAAGAAAAAGTGGGATGTGTCACAATGAGAGGGTGACCTCTTTCCATGAAGGAGTGAGAGATGGGAAATGTCCCCGGGATAGAATGAAAGAGATGAATTGGAGAAGGTTACGTTAGGTCACGGTGCCTGTTGCTTATCGGCTTATCGTTACCGTATAATTTCATTACATACAGTACAACATACATACCTACCCAGGTAGTAGGTACATCTACATGTATTGAAGATATAAAAAGCTCGAATACCTATGTACATGTATATATATATGTACATGTAGGATGTACGTCCATTGTCATCTTGTCATGCAGGGAATGAATCTATAAGAGTTCCGTTAAATTTGTTGAAGCTTCAACATTCACGAACGATCGTCATCTGCTAACTTCTCACGCCAGAATGCACGGTAATGTTTCTGCTCGCCTACCTTGGAGATCTCGTCAATCTCTTGAGGAGTCAGTTTAAACGTAAATGTGCGCAAATAGCTGCTCAGGCGGGACTCTTTGCCACTGGTGGTGATAGCCACACAACCACGGTCAATAATCCAGCGTAACAGGATTTCGGTCTGGCTGACTGCATATTTAGTGGCCAAGGAAGAGAGCAGAGGGTCTAATGGCCCGCCTTGAGCCCGAGTGGCAGGGGTGAGGCCCCCATAACTAACAGTCTTGATACCTTTACTCTCTTGGTAGGGAACAAGATTGCCATGTTGAAGGTAAGGGTGGAACTCAATCTGATTCACAGATGGTACCACCTTAGCGGTTTCGAGAATGGTCTCCAAGTCGCTTTGTAGGAAATTGGACACGCCAATAGACCGGGCTTTCCCAGATGCCTTTACTTGCTCCATGGCTGCCCAGGCAGCTTGAAGCTCTTTCTTGGTCTTTGCAAAGTACGGAGCATGGATCAAGTACCTGCTCCAATTATTAAAAGTAGTTCTCGGAGCTATTAGTCACACTATGTTGGGGTTCACTTACAGGTCCACATAGTCAAACTGAAGCTTCTTGAGACTGGTATTGATGGCCTGAGGAATGTCGGCGACATTGGTGATAACCTTAGTCGTCACGATAAGTTTCTCTCGAGATACCCCGCTCTCTTTGATTGCCTGACCCAGCTCCTCCTCGGTCTGGTAGACTTCAGCTCCATCGAGGTGGTGATATCCTAACTTCGTGGCTGTCTTGATTGACTCGATCAATTCATGATTGATACCGGTGTCCCCAGATGCCTTAAACCATGCGGTGCCAGTGCCATATCCAACCTGTATTTGTTAGAGAACATTACCCATATTGTGTGAGGTAATGGCGGATTATTACTCACGATAGGGACCGAGGTACCATCATTGAGATCCAATGTAGGAATAGACGAAATAGTATTTGCCATGATCCCAGGGTTTTTTTTTTTTTTTTTTTTTTTTTTTTTGGGCATAGAATGATGAAGAGTGTAAGTGGATAATACTTTTAATACTTTAGGCCGTACCTTTATGTTGTATGGCGTACCCCGTGATGTACCTAGACCCCGAGCCCCGGGGCAATGATTAATAATGGCAATTATGTCATTTCGGCTGGCTGGCTTTACATGAGGTCAGAACCTACCTAGGTACCTTCATCTTCACTTGAATATCGTCTACTCCCTCTCTATGAACTTTCGCGTTCTAGCGTCTCCAAGAAATTGTATGTTTCGCAGCCTTCGGCCACCGTCGGTTCGGAATCGTTTAATCCAAATGGCACATCTTTCAACTGCCGGGATCTCCCTGGCTGAATTACCGAAGTCAAATGTTTTCACATCTAAATTACCCCCTGATCCAGCCTTTGATACACCGGAATCCTCGCATAAGGCCCCAAGGGAAACCTTGGGGCCTCGTATGGTCAAAGGAGCTTTGTTCACATATGTTCGCCCAGAGCAGACCGATGAACCAGAACTACTGGGAGTCAGTTCGAAAGCGATGAATGACTTGGGTTTGAAATCAGGCGAGGAACAGACGTCACAATTCAAGGCGCTCGTCGCCGGAAATGAGATTTGGTGGAACGAGGAACAGGGTGGAATCTACCCATGGGCACAGTGTTATGGAGGTCAGTATCCACGTCTTCATGAATGAGAAACCCAAAATAAACTAACATATGCATATGCAGGGTGGCAATTGTAAGCTATGAGAGAAGCTCTAGATGTGACATTAACAGCTGACCATATGCAGCGGTTCATGGGCCGGACAACTTGGAGACGGGGTAAGTTAATAAGTAAACATGCAATGGAGTCCTCGGCTCATTAGTGGTACTAATGACCCCAAAATTAGCGTGCAATTAGTCTATTTGAATGCACCAACCCGCAGACAAATACGCGGAATGAGCTGCAACTGAAAGGAGCAGGCAGAACACCCTACTCGCGTTTCGCAGACGGCAAAGCTGTCCTTCGGTCAAGTATCCGTGAATACGTGGTCTCAGAAGGTGAGAAAACCTGCATGAACCCGGAGGGCAGACCACTAAAACATTGCCAGCTCTCTCTGCCCTCGGTATACCAACCACCCGGGCACTCTCACTCACCTTGGTCCCCAATGCCAAGGTATTGCGAGAGCGGCTCGAACCAGGAGCAATTGTTGCTCGGTTTGCTGAGTCTTGGCTAAGAATTGGCACTTTTGATCTTCTTCGCGTTCGCGGAGATCGTGAGCTGATCAGGAAGCTTGCGACATATGTTGCAGAAGACGTCTTTAACGGGTGGGAATCTCTTCCCGCCGTTGTATCGCTGCGTGACCAGCAGTCTTCCACGCAAACCGATAATCCCCAAAGGGGTATTCCCGGCGATCAGGTACAAGAGCACGAGGATGTACAAGAAAATCGGTTTGCTAGACTATATCGAGAAATCGCTCGCCGCAATGCTAAGACAGTGGCCGCGTGGCAGGCCTACGGCTTCATGAATGGTGTGCTGAACACCGACAACACATCCATTTACGGCTTGTCGCTAGACTATGGCCCGTTTGCGTTTATGGACAACTTCGATCCCCAGTATACCCCGAACCATGACGACCACATGCTGCGATACGCCTATCGCAACCAACCCAGCATTATCTGGTGGAATCTGGTCCGACTTGGAGAGTCATTAGGTGAGTTGATTGGGGCAGGAAACCGGGTTGACCACGAAAGCTTCATCAATGACGGGGTGACGGAGGAGTTCGAACCGGAACTCATCAAACGCGCGGAGAAGATTATTGAGCGTGTGGGCGAGGAGTTTAAAGCAGTATTTCTGAACGAATACAAGCGGTTGATGGGCCAGAGGCTAGGACTCAAAACACAGGCCGAGTCGGATTTCCAGAATCTCTTTTCGGAGATGCTAGACACACTTGAAGCACTCGAACTGGACTTCAACCACTTCTTCCGTCGGCTATCGGGGCTGACACTATCTAATCTGGAGTCTGAAGTGGGCCGAAGGGAAGCAGCCTCGGTCTTCTTCCACGCCGAAGGTTTCGGTGGGATTGGATACACCGAGGCTACAGCTAGAGACCGCATTGCAAAATGGCTGGATAGTTGGCGGCTTCGCGTCCTAGAGGACTGGGGCCCCGCAAATGACGGGGAAAGGCAAAAGGCCATGAAATCCGTCAACCCGAATGTATGTACCTGTTGAAATATCCTGCTTGAAGCCCCGTGCAGCTTGGCTAACCCATTGGCAGTTCGTGCCCCGAGGGTGGATTCTCGACGAGGTCATCGAGCGTGTGGAGCGCAAAGGAGACCGAGACATTCTAGACCGGACCATGCAGATGTCTTTAAACCCGTTCAACGATGAATGGGGTCTTGACAAGCAAGAGGAAGAGCGTTTCTGTGGGGATGTCCCCAAGTACAAGAGGGCTATGATGTGCAGTTGCAGCTCGTAATCAAACTATAAGCGCTATGTGGATTTCAACCCTCTGGGAGGCGAGTGTGTGGTACGACAACTTTTTAAGGGATCAGAACCTATTTGAAGTACACAGCAAATGCATCGACTCCCGATCCATGTGGTAGGCCCAGAGAATTAAAACGGGCAAATACTCGTATTTGCCAGGCTCCCTTCACATTTTATACGTGTTATCATAAAAATCCCTGGGAATTACCAAACAACCTAGGTAGGAGGACATCAAAAGTTAGATCATGTCAACCTTGTCAGGCGTTTGATCTTTAATCATACATTTTCAGGGAGAAAAAAAAGAGAAATTCGTTTCGTGCATGCATGAAAAATGTCGTCCAATCCCATGGAAACTGTAGAAAGATGTTGACCAAAAGAGCAATACAAGCAATGAGCACCTTAGTTAGGACAAGCAGACTGAACGTGGCCAGGCTGCTTGCACTTGTAGCACATGCGCTCACCCTTGGCCTCAGTGGGGCAGTCGCGAGAGACGTGGCCGACTTCGCCGCCTAATTATTGTGTTAGCAGACTCACAGAGAAAGCGAGAAACCCTGAGATATAACTGACAGTTGTAGCACTTCTGACCCTGAGTACAGTCACGGGCCATGTGGCCGAAGCCACCGCAGGAGTAGCAGGTCTGCTGACGACCACCGGCACCACCGGCACCACCGAAACCACCGTATCCGCCAGCGCTGTAACCACCGTAGTTACCACCCTGGGAGCAGTTGCGGGCAATGTGGCCAACCTGTCCGCACTTGTAGCACTCCTGGGAACCACCGTAGTTGCTGTCACCGCCCTGGGGGCATTCGCGAGAAAGATGTCCGGTCTGGCCGCAACGGTAGCACGACTTCTCCTTGGCAGGCTCCTGGCATTCACGGCCTTTTTGAAAAGATTAGTCAAATTCAGAGTCTGCGATATTCAACTTCAACTTACTCAAGTGACCTTGGCCTGTAATTGTGATTGACATGATTAGCAAAAAGTCCTAATAGCCTGTCTAAATGTCTAATGGGTAATGGACAATTTTGGGTATGAGCATACCATTGCAGTTGTAGCTATTGAACTAGGTTAGCTTTATATAATTGACACAGATCGAAATTGGGAATTTACCAGGTAGGGTTTCCCTTCTTAGGGCAGTCCTTGGCCTAGAAAGAGATAAGTTGATAAGTTTCAAGACTTATTCGAAGTTTCAGAATCAGGCAAAGGTTGTAATTGTAATTACCTGGTGAGAGGCCTCGCCGCCTGTGAAGAGTGTTAGTTAATAAAAAGGAAAAAAAGAAAGAGAAAAAAAAAAAAAAAAAACATGTATCGGTTTGAATAGATATAATCCAATTCGAGTACAAGCTCCAAGTGAATAGAGGGATTCAACAGTAAAAGAAGAACACATACAGTTGAAGCAGCCACCACGTCCAGCAGGAGGGAAATCCATTATTGAAGAGAAGTTGGGGGGGAGGTTTTACAAGAGAAAAAGAAGTAAAGTGAAGAGTCTGAAAATAATATTGTGGGGGGAAATCTTCCATAGCTGACCGCCCTGGAGAGAGAGATGGATGGGAGTTTTGGCTCTTTGGCTCTTTTTATTCTCTTTTTGTGCCCTTTCTGTTCTCTTTTCTTATTTTTCCTCTGTTTCACTTCTTTTCTGTTTTCCTTCGCCAGTTTCCTCCCGTATATAAAGTCATCATGATGGAGGAAATGGTCGCTTTTGATGGAAAAGGTCTTGGAGACCGGAGAATAGAAAACGGGAAAATGGGAAAAAAAAAATGGAGAAGACAAAAGTCGAAAGTCGAAAGTCGAACCAAAAATTCCGGGGCCTTTTATATAACCCCTCCAGGGCTGTCCTGCCAGGGTCCCCAAGTCCAAATTTGAGTACCTTGTGCTACTTTAGGGCCTTTCTTCCCTTCTCTACCCTAACGTACATACATACATACATACATATATATATATACAAATAATTGTAAACCCATGTATATACTTGTGTTAGGTGAAGTCGTAACACTCAAGTAACTGTGTTCCCGTCTTCTCTCGAAGGAGAAGTACCCGTTCTTCGTCAAATCCGATAGGCAGGGTGGATTCTTGGGGTTCAACTTTTACACTGCCCAAATGCTGGTAAATCGTTCCTAGTCTTAGTCCTGGCTCTGGCTGTGACTCCCCATCCTTGTTTCCAGCATTGAGCTGAACACCGTTCTCCTCGAAGAACTTACGGCTGCCCAGGGATGATATCGCCATCTCTAATTCCCAAATTCGAATCTCATCCCCTCGAGAACTTACAGAAACAGCTTTCCCACGATTGGTCACCTGAACTGCAGATACAGAAGAGGTATGGCCCCAAAGTCGCCGGCCGCCTTGGACAAACAACCTCTCTGATGTAGATACCACAAGGTACATAGTCAAAGTGTTGTCGGCATGAGACGTCAGCAAATACGGATGGGAATAGGACATCGAGGTTGGCGGCTGTTGATGTATGATAGACGCTGCCCCAGGGTCGATCGGGGGTTGATCGCCTTCGGCTGCAGAGTGTCGCCTTTTTCTGGAATGAAGTGGCCTCAATCCATATTGGGAATCCACCGTTGTAGCCAGTCTGGAATCGAGTTGTTGCCCATCTTTGCCTAGACGCAATTCTTGAATCCCCAGAGACCATCCACAGCCAATGTGGAAGAAGCTATACACAATAGTAGCAACAATCTCGAAGGACGAGTCTCTGAGAGAGAGTGTCATGGGTGCAACAATGTTATCTGCCTTGAGGGAGGCAACCTGGCAGGGCCCCGAGGCTTCGGTTTCCTGTGCTCGATGGCTGCCAGGTCGCAAATTGTATAGGGTCAAATCTTTGTGCTGGGATACTACCATTAGATACGGCGATGAGAGGGCCATTGCGGTTATAGAAGCATCACTGCAACCGACATGGGAGGACTGAAAGTCTAGCTGAGAAGTTTGAAGATTCAGGATGAAGAGGCTGAAGTGACCATTTCCCAGCCCGACTGAGATCTCGATCTTATCTTGAATCTGGCTTACTGCCAAGGCGGTTGGGGTCGTAGGCGATTTCAATGGAGCTGACAAAGGAATTCTTGCAAGACAACATGCTGGACCCCTGGTGGTCCAAGCCCGAAGCCCATGCGCTGAGTCAGCCGTGAAGACAACCCCAGCACAAAACCTGATCAGCGTAGGAGGGCATGGTGGCTGAGGAAACTCTACCTCAGTAACCCGGCATAGCCCTTTGGACCAATTATGCCGGAGCCGATATTGCTGTTTCCAATTGCCCTCCTGTGCCAAGTGCCCATGGTCGAACCACGTTGCGACCTTGGGCGAATAATCTGCTTTGGCCGGGAGTGTTGTGCGTCTAGAATTTGCGAGGCGGCGGGTACGTGGTCGTACCCATTGCGAGTAGTATTGCCTTTTCCATATCTCGGAGTCCCCACCAAGAGCATGGAAGCGATGTGATAACCTGGTCGAGCAAATTAGCGAAACCTCCGAGAAGTACCGACGACAATGGGAGTATATATACCTTTGACACACGTTAAGGGATGATACTGGTAAAAAAGAAAGGATATGGAGCAACAACTCATTGCTTAGACCAGACAAACGATCAACAGACTCAATATCGGCCCGAGTACGGGCCCGCTTTTGCGATAGATCGGAGTCGCAGTGGTCTCTCCACCGTTTGGACATCCTGCTTTAGGCCGAATAAAAACTTGTGAGGAAACTAGTGAAGTGAATCGGAGGAATCATTCCCGCACGATCGGAGAAACACAGTGGTTGAAACTGGAGGGACAATTGCAGGTGGAGTCTCGAGCCACCGGGGGAATCTTATCAGTAAATGATAAGCTCACGTGTGCCCATTTGGCCTGGACGCGTCGCGTTTATATCGCTCTGACAAGATGTCCACAAGTTGCTCTTTTTTATTTGTTTTTTATTCTTTACTTCTCTTATGATCCATGACATTTCCCTCGACGTTACTCTTGAAATCACACGATGGAAATTGTCAAGGAGCTCCACGCTGCTGTGGCAAATGCTTGTGAGGCCTCCTTCGACAATGCCTATAAGCACATGAAATCCCATATTGACGCACACGCCAAAGAGGTGAAAATCAAAGAATCAATTGCCAGCCAAACCCAACGGCGGTTAGAGACCAGAATCCGAGAGCTTGAGCATGATATCACGGTACTCCGGAGTGAGCTGCAACAACATGAAGTTGATCCACGGGATCTTGAACTTCCCGGGGAATATGCCAATCTAGAGACCGAATTTGACCCGAAAAACCTGTGGGGGGATGATCTGGAGGAGGATGATCATCGCAGTGTTCGGAAGTCTCGGAAAAGAGTTGACGCCAAATACACCGCGCTTTATACAAATTTACAGACCTTCATCCAAACTTGGAGTGGTCTCAAATCCCGGGTGTTGCAACATAAAAGGAAGCTACGGCGATGGGATCGGCAGTTAGAACGTGGAGAATTCTCGCTTGTTCTCAATGGTCAACCCGTCACTTTCCGCAGAGTGGAAAGTCCAACCTCCGAGGATGTTGACGAAGAACACTCGGAGGTCCAAGGCTCCTCGAGGAAACGTCAAAGAGAAGAGTGTCCAGATCTTCCTGCCAAGACCACCAAGTTGTCGCAAAGAAGGAACTGTGCAGATGATGTGCATGCAGATATAAAAGTTGAAGACGATAACCAAAGAGTAATGCACGGCTTAGCATCAGAGTCGGCATCCACTCAGTCTAGCTCTCCTATACCCGACATGGAACCCTCGGAATCCGCTGATACAATATGGCCCCTTCCCAATGTCCGCCGGCAGCAGACTCAACAGAGGCTTTCCCCAACACTTCCCGACAGGCATCTCGTGCATGCCCAGCGGGCGGTTATGAGCTCGGAACGCCCTGTAGTTGTTAAAAATGAGACCTTGTCCTCGGGTCCAACCCGAAGCTCAGTTCACAACAGTGAACAGCCATTTGTAAGCACACAAGATCTTGATGAGATAGGGGACACGATACGAACACCAATCAAACGGAAAAACTACCGTGATGTCAATATTGCAGACGCTTGGAATTCAGAGAACGGTGCAAGCAACGCACATCACTCAAAGCGAATTCCACCACGCCAACAAATATCTCAACAGTCATCTATACTCCAACCAGTTGACGGCAACGCACGCAAGGTCACATTCTCTGCACGGGAGTATTCCGCGAAACGCCTTCAAGATCTGGAGCGACGCGCAATACCAGCTCTGGCAGAAGACGATGATGATGGGATATCCTTGCGGACTAATTCAAATATTGACTCCGGTATCAATCTCGGACCTTCGGGAGCAAGGACAAATGGTGGGTTTGCCCAGAGGCGTCTAGAAAATCTCCTAGAGCGATCGGTACCCTCCAAATCACCACTTCATTTGTCGAGCAAATCCCCTGGCCCAGGTTCAATGGGGGTGAACAATACACCCCACAGTGATCAAACAACACCCAAGATGTCGAGTCAAATGGCCCCAGATATAGACCCCGATGATGAACCATTTCGGGCAAGACCTCTTTGTCGTCTTGGGTTGGAGCATTTTAAAATCAACCCAGCTAGAAACCAAGGGCTTGATTACGCATACGATGCAGTTGTTCGAAAAAAAGATGATCGCAAGTGCATATCAGGCTGTACTCGCCCAGGCTGTTGTGGGGATCGGTTCCGGGCCATGGCCCGCCTTGGGGGTCTCCCCGGTAAATCTGGCGCAGGACAAGATGAAGAAGATCAGGCGATTCTACAAGAATTTGTTGGGGAAGATACACAGTTACTTCGAAACATGACTGGTAAAGAGCGTGAAAATCTCCTGGTGGAAGCGAGAGCCAGGGCCCTGGCCAACCAATATGGACGACATCGGCATACCCACCAGCGGGTCCAATCCCCTCCTGGCTTCTGGCGGACTGATATGCCAGATACACAGGAGGAGGAAGACGACCTTGAAGCTGCCAAGAGGTTGGAGCGTGAGAAAGTGGAAGAGCGATACCGAGAAGCTATGCGCCCCGGGGGATTATGGACATGGGCGGATGAATAAGACAAACACATCTATTTGACATGTTCAACATTACTCTACTGGAAACATATCATACAAGATATCTGAAACTATAAGTTTAACGCATAGATCAACGTATGTAGTTACATGAAGTATGCAAAAGACCAAAAGCATCGACCTCGGCCCAAGGCATCTTGGCAAACGCGGGAGCACGTGCCCTGTAACCTCCCGAGGTCACCCTCCCCAGGATCTCGTCTCCTCTGACGCAGGCTATCTCAACATGCTTGAAGCTTAAAGATGGAAACTGTTCGCAATATCCAGAATCCAATACCTCCGGTGCTCTTGCAACCCTCCAAATGGCTTTCTATTTATGAAGACTTTGTGACCACGAATGCCAGTTCGGTTGGTCAAGTCGAGTCAGCACTAAGATCTTTGACTTATATCATTCCAGGTGAGATGTTATACGATCTGACCTTACAGCTGTTGAAGAAACTAACAAATGCTTTCTATCAGGGCGATACCGCGAATCAGAGATACCCTCAGAGTGTGGTTAGTGTAACATTGTACTTGCCTTTAAGCGCGCCTGCTGATACCCCCTGCAGTACACTCCGGTGTGCAGTTGTTATCGTTATACCATGACTCTCTCGTTTCGCGAGTTGTTGATCGGCTTCCGTCAACTGTCTCCCGGCCACCGCCCACTCCCCACTCCCGGTATACCAAATACTGGGCCTCTCACTCCTCGCTGTATCGCCAGGTAGCGCTTGCGCTACAGATGCTTCAGTATACCGAGCTTCTCTGGGAAATGGCGGCGCGGCGGCGCGGCCAGAAAACCCGTTGGCGCGTGGTTATCTTTATTGAATTCGCAAAGGCAGTCTGCCGCTTGCTTCTTCTACGATTGACTAACTCCAGACCGCTCGTCAGTCCTCCACTCCCAGAGCGCGAGGTAGATCCAAGAATGACAGAAGAAGAGGAACCACAGAGTGACTGGAATGGAATGAACACTCCGGTCAGCGATCGGTCTTCAGACTTGAGTTGGACGATGCCTCGCACGGGACTTTACCTTCCGTCTCTGCCCGACGTAAACGATGTGTCGAACTATCTCATCTCCAAAGTGCTTACGGCAGATGACATCAAACCCCCCAAGGCCCTCCTCCACCGGGCCACGGGGCAAGGACAACTGGCTGAAGTGCTATACATTCTTCGGCCTGTCGTCTATGCAATGGCAATGCAAAAGTGGAGAGGTGATAAGCGAAGCTGGCGGCCATGGCTTATTGGATTTGGAATGGAGTATGGCTGTCGCCAACTCGCAAAGCGGGACTTCCGTGAACGGGTCGCTGGCGGTCTTCGAGGACTCACAGGACTTGAGCGAGAGGAACTCAAGAAGCGTGGATGGTCAATGGGCTGGTGGATGATGCGAGGCGCATTTTACGAAAACATCACCAAGTAAGGACCCGGGCTCTGCTCTGTCTCTGGGTTTCCGTTTGAATACTGACATTGTGAAACAGGTCCTGGCTACACAGTCTAACTGCAAAGATAAAAGGCAAGCCATTGTTGGACTTGGTGGGCAGTGTTGTGGAAGACTATGAGTACCTTTGGGACAACTTCTACTTCTCGACTGCTACACTGTGAATGTCCACAGATGGGCCGGCATCCTTTTCACCATGATACCCATTATTTCTATGTACGAGTCTTTTCATGCTATTCCATCTTTCATTTGTTCTCAACCTTGCTGTTCTTTGTCAAGCAAGCGGCAGGGGTATCATTAATGTTTTATTAAGTTTCATGTCTAATCACATTACACGGAGCATTCGCATTCAGAGAACCTCGGTTTGTCTGTGGCCATACCAATCCCGTAGTCCAACTTTGCCCGTGCTTTTCCCGGGAGCTGATGATAGTAAGAACTCATCCAGCCCATGTGCCCCTTCCTCCTCATCGTCGGGCCAATCGACCCGTGCTCCTCCTTTCATTTCAAGCATCTCCTTCGCAGTGCCCCAGCTGAATCGACACTCATTGCCCCATCCAAACACAGGGTCCATGTTGCGTCGAAGCCATCCGACGCACTTAGAGTCCGAGGGATAACCACTTCCCCAGGTCTCGGGGGTTGGGCTAAGTGATTGCTCAGCCTGAAGCACGGCCTCATACATAACTTCCAGTGCAACGTCCCGTGTCACCTTGGCTGCCACACTGGCGGCGCTGACACAGGGATATAAGGAGTCGGCCTTCTTTGCCACTGTGATTTTGAGAGATGGGAAAATTCGCTCCAATTTTTGCTGGTATGTAGCGGGGTTCCCGATCGTGTCAATGTATACTTCTCGCACATCCACTCCACGGTCTTCAACCACCCCTCGAATGATCTCCACCGTGGCATCCATGGCCTGGGCATTCAGATTGTACACTGCGGTGGGTGATCTCATCATGCCGGAAGAGATGTCGCGCGCCGAAAGTAATTTGATCGCATATCCGCAGGACTCGAACAATGAGTCTCCTGGTGTATTCAATAGATGCATCAAGTTTGCCCGCACAGCGGGTGTAAGAACTTTGCTGTCGTCAAAGCTGTGTTTCTCGGTCAAAAGCGAGTGGTGGAGATCAAGAGGGAGATAGAAGGCACCGTAGACCATTGGCCCTAGGACTGGACCACGGCCGGCTTCATCGACGCCCAAGACACAGGGTGTACTCTCAACTGTATCACGAATCGTGGGTGAGATCTCTTGGGGCGTGATTGCATTTGGGCATGGGGTGTAGTACGCATAGGATTCGCCAGAGAGGAGGAGTTCTGAAATCACACTAGGAGGAATAAAAGTGGACGAATCCTTGGGAGGATTGACAGGGGGAGTATCATTTGTCATAATAGGCATATAGAAGATCTTGAAAGTCCTTTGAAAAAGAAGGGCAAAAAAGAAAAAGCAAGCGTTGAAAGGCACAAATGCAAAAGATCCCGAGTGCAGAACGCGTCGACCGTTCGGGATTAGCGGGGGCGCGTGTTGCTCTTCCCGCCTAAATTCCGCATTCCTCCCCTCCACCTTGTGTCTGTTTGACGCTCTTTGAATCTCTCCTTATCTTTTGATTTCTATTCCATCTCGGTGCCCAAGTTTCAATATGGCGCGAGGGCCCGGAAAGGCCCGCGACTTCGACTACTCCAATGTGGGAACCACGGGAAGGTGAATATATCGTCAATCTTGTACTAGGACCTCTATACTGAATACATTTAGGCGCACTGGTATATCTCTGAAGGAGGGTCAACGCGACGAACATGGAATGGAAGAAGTTGACGGTCTCTTCTCATCTCCTGAAAAATCGCCAGTGGAGTTGAATGGGTTTGAAGATGTGGAAGATAACTCTTCAGGATCCGAGGGCATGTCAATGGACGAAGGTGGGCTGATTTAGCGTCGCCTTATGTTGCCGACTCATTGCGTGCTGACGCAAATTCTATAGGCAATGCGCCAGATCCCATGGACTTCCTCAAGGGCACGAATGGCTCACGTACCTCTTTTCTTCCCCCGCCTGCCGCGCGGTCGCCGATGAAGACTGGCCTCACTGGTTCTCCACGGAGGACACCGGCGTTGCAATCAACTCCAGACCCACAAGATATTCTCGAGTCGTCTAGTCCGTCTGACGGCAAAAGTTTCGCGGGCGCACAGGAAGAATCGCACCAAGATCCATCTCCTCTTTCCACTCGCTCAGTGAACGTGGGACGCTCGAACCAGAGGAATGGCACACGGCAAAATCCCACGGCAAAAGCACAGCTAGCAGCAGAATTTGAGCCCCCGGTCATACATGACTTTTCCGACTTTTCTGACGGCGACGGCGATGAGAACACGAATGCATTCACCACAGCACAACAAGATTTTGGTGACAGTCTAAATGTCGATTCTGGTTCGGTTGCTGCAGAGGAGTTACCCGATTCTCCTGGGCAAGACCAACACGATCATGACGACAATTCATCTACGGCCAACACGACTCCACCTCAGGAAGAACCCACTGTGGCCTCCAAGTCAACAAAGAAAGCCGCGCCAAAGACCGCCAAGGCAGACAAGAGTCAGGCGAAACCCCCTGCACCGCGCGGACGTCCAAAGTCTCAGCGCCGTAACGTCGAAGAAGATGCAGACCCCAGGCCAACCAAAAAGCGGAACACAACTAAAGCATCCCCACCGGTGCGTGAACCTTTGGAACCGGAATTGGATCGAGTGGTTGAGAACTACGCCAACCGCACAGGCCCTTTGAAAGGCCGGAGTTTGTATATCCTTAAACGTGAAAATCCCTCCGACAACAGTGCAACTCACACTCGATCTGGGCGTGTTTCGGTCCGACCACTCGCATACTGGCGCAATGAACGATGCGTCTTCGGTGATGGGGAGGCAGCCGAGGGACATCGATACCCTCTTTCAACCATCAAGGAAGTCATTCGTACCGAGGAGCAAGAGCCTGAAAAGAAGAAAAAAAAAGGGAAACGCTCAACATCCCACAAGTCTAAGTCTAATAAACAAAATGATGACTCTTCAGACGATGAAGATGTTGATCTCTGGGAGAAGGAAGGCGGTGTTCTTCATGGCTACACCCTCAAATGGGACGGGAAAACACAGACGAGTTCGAAGGAGGAGGAAGTCCTAGGTATGAACCAGCCCCTATATAGTTGGTTCCTTTACTAAGTCTCTCTTGATACAGACATTGCATATGCTCCATCTGGAATCGAAACCAGAGAAGTCAAAGACTCAACGTTCCGATTTGCGAAACTGCTTAGCTCGTCTTTCATAGGGTCTGGGGTTGTGGAGCTCCCACCTGATGGAGTCAAGAAACCCAAGAACTCGAAGAAAATGCATATGGTCTTTTATGTCTGCCACGGGCGTGTTCAAGTGGATATTTCAGGCGTCCAGTTTAGTGCGGGAAAGGGTTGTGTTTTCCAAGTTCCTCGTGGTGAGTCTCATTTCCTTTGGCTTCTTGATTCGTATTGGTTTATTGACATCAGGATCCTATCTCCAGGTAACTATTACAGCTTCGCAAACACCCATCAAAAAGAGGCTCGGCTTTTCTTCACCCAAGGATGTGTGCCTGATGAGAACGAAGACGAAGACGACACCCCCCAGATGTCTCAGGATGTCGGCCCTGAGAGCGAATTTGAAGCCGATACTCCCACTGCTCCTGTTTATGTCCCTGCTAAGAAAGCCAAGGGTCGCCCCAAGGGCAAGCAGAAGAAGACTGGCAAATGATCACTTCTATTAGCTCTGCCCTCCACTCCTATTCTCATGTTTGTAGGCATCGACAACGCGCCATGATACCTTTCTTCTACGTGGATACCCTGAAATTCTATTC
>PKQL01000499.1:0-21908 GCA_002916455.1 Penicillium sp. CF05 | reverse complement strand
CCTCAAGGCTTAGCCACACGACACTTGCCACATCGATGCTTGAAATTCTGTTTTTTTGGTAGCACTTCTCCCATTGTGCAGAGACCTTTGGTGACCTTATCGGCACATGGAAATAGCGGAGCCGTTTCCACGCATTCACATCCATAAGTATAGGTGTATTGAAAACACATGATGCTTCACTATAATCTATATTAGCCTCCATCTATACACTTTGGATTAATGATATCGCGAACCTTAATAATCAAGGCCTATACAACGGTGCGTTGATTGCTTTCAATGGAGATGTGAGGCTCGAACTATTTGCAGACGAAGCAAGTCAGCACAGATCTAAACACATAGCTCGCGGGCTCTTATACCTAACTTCAATTGTAGAGAAATGAGAGGCAGAAGTGCATAGAATATAATCAGAAGTGCATAGAATATAAGGATAAACCAACAATAGTGCAACGGTAAAGCAATTAATGTTCCTTTTTCAATCCGGATGTAGGGCAAGGGATATATATAATACAAGCGAAGTTTCTCATTCCAGAAGCAGAGGAGTTTATGCTGCCACCAATAGGACCTCAATCGAGCTTAAATATCAAGCAAGTCCGACTTCTCAGCATCACCTTGGCGGTGGAGGCGGACCCGTTTTTGATATGAATGCACCAATTATAGATACAGATCGAGCGCTTCCCTTGCTGTGCCAAATTGCCCTCCCCAGCAACCCTCCACAGTAAAAGGCCTGTAATATCTGGAGAAGGAAGAAATAATAGAAATAAACTAGCTCCGACAAATCGAGACGGGGAGCAATAGAGAAACGCCGACTTATGGTTTGAAGCATGCCAGTAAATCTGTGATATCTCCTAACCTAACCCCAGGGGTGGTAAAATCACACCATGAAACCTCAATCAACCAGAAATTGCACTCCTCCCTCAAAGTCACCAGTGTGCCTAACCTCAAAGGCAGATCATATCTCTGGATATGTTCTATCCGCCCTCCATCCATCCGAACAAGCACATCCGTCTGAAGTCGTTTCGCTAGTTTTGCTGAGTATGCGTCGGTGTCGTCAATAGAGTAGTGTATGTCCCAGTCAAGAAATTGCAACATAGCCATTCCTGCCTGTCCGTGGAGAGTCGAGTGGGACGATATCTTCATCATGCCGGTATAAACCTGAGCGATGGAAAACATAAGGCCCCGATTAGGGAATAATTGGTAGCAAGTATTTAAAAGTTCTTCGGTACACGGGATAGCAACGTATCTTGCGCCCAATTTTGTAACAACCACAATCGGCACTGCAATGGTTGGCTAGAGTCCAATCCTATTTGGTAAACCAAACAGACCTTGTGTACCAGCAACATTGCAAATAGTCCACGCGGGGTTGAAGTTTGGGAATGGAGGCGTAAATGTCGGCGGATCGAGATCGAAGGACGGCTCATCCTGCCTCTCCTTGATGGGAGTGGTGTCGAGTTCCGACGTGGTAGATGTTTGGGGGCTGGACTGGTCCATGAATAAGTGTGCTTTCTGCGCTGACGGAGGCTCGTTCAGATTTATAGCGAAGAAAGGAACAATATGATCTTGAGACACCGGGTTAGCTTCGTTTGACCGGGCTGGTTCTTCTCCGAACATATGTTGATGCCAATCAAGTGATTAGTTGGAAGAATCTACTAAGATAGCTATTTGAATCAAAACCCTGTAATTCGGTTTGATTTAACTTGTCAGTATCAAGTAATCTCTTGGCACTAGCCCTGGGGTTAGTGCCTGTTATCGATTTCTTCTTCGTGTGGGTGTGTTCTTAATACCGAGTATTGTGATATCAATCTAAAACCTTGATCTTATGTGGTTTTCGTTGCAGCGACTAAAAGGGAAGAGTCATAAATTCTCATAGGTTTGGTTTTAAGATGGTTATTTTCTAGGCCACTCCTAGAGATCGAGTTGTGGGTTTTACTAAAGCAAAATAACAGAGAGAATGATATAGAATAAGGCCCGTACATTGTAAATTAGTTAGTAGTGATGTCACATTCCCACTGGACTTTGGTGAAAGATGGTTTGCCTAATGGAGATTCACCACATATATGCGGTCGATCTCTATTGGGCATGAAACGATAAGTAAGCATACCTTATAACCTTGGAACCAAATTCCGGATAATGTATGCAAGGGAAAATGTTCGCAAAATACCAACTTGGTAAATGTCGGGTGTTAGTAGAGAAAAAAATCACTATCAGCATGCTAAGGATCAAGACGGATGTTTGACATCCAAATAGTATCTCCACTGGTCGGGCTGTGATCTCACTAGGTTGTCGTGGACCCGCGTCGAACGATGGGTACCGAAGGTCACGGGACCCGTCAGAGTGCCCCTCACCCCGCGGTCATCTTCAAGTGTTCTGCGACGGCAATTCCTCTTTTATCCACACCTCGGTCGCTCCAAACTTCTTCCGCTTGAAAACAGAGGTACACGTTTCCATCTGCCCACATTATTGCGTTATTTGACTCCACGTTGGACAGTTGAGATCTACCGCCGGAATTGAAAATACTCGCCGATATCGCGTACTGACACAGCTCAGTATGACAGACTCATCTCTCGGCGAAGAAGCAAAGAGCCTGCTAGATTCCCTCGCGCTGGCACTTTCCGGCATGAAATTCCAAGACGATGGGAAGGGAAATCTAGAGTATGAGCACAAAGAGGTTTCGCCTTTCGTTAAGCCTCTTCTCAGAACAGTTGGCCTTCCAGTATGGTTGGAAGTTTCTATGAATGGCGACCTACTAATTTATTCCCAGAATTGGAACTTCACAGTATGGATGTGGAACACATCTTTCAAATGGGACAAGTTACCCGGCCCCGTCAATATTATACCTATCTGCAACATATCAGATTCGGCGCGAAGCGAACCCGGAGGTGCTTTTAAGCATGGTCTGATGAGACGAATCGATGGTGATGTTACCGTTGAGCCCAGGCTCGCGGCTATCTTTGCGGTTCCCCCTATCATCAGGTATGTAGGAAAGCCGCTCAGCGCTTGCCCGTCGCTAACATGTTCCTAAGCTGATCGCACACGGACAAAATAATGAGTCGATTACTCAGCGGCCAGCTCTTGCGTTACTCTTTCCTCTTTCGTCTTTTCCTTCTTGCATATAACTTCCACAACTGGTTTCATTCTCGTCAGCCTACCTGTCAGCTTGCATGCTGCTTCTGTTTCTTCCTCTCCCTCCTCGGATCATGGATTGTCTGCGCCACTGGGAAATACTTGGTTGAAGGCGTCAAAATTCACCACCGGGTCGTTATGTGCATATGTGAATGGATTGAAATCCACGACAGGTTCGCTGTATGCATGTATGAAAGGATTGAAGTCCAGGGGGGCATTATTGAAGTAGTTTTCGTATATCGGAGAAACGAGTAGGATGCTATAGCCCAAACTGTTGCAAATATCAACTAGGCTGTATAAATAAGCATGTGTTCACCAATATTCATGAGATCAATATACTTTAAGTCGTTGCCGGCGATCACTTTAATGAAACAAGGAAGGCAGTACGGACTGAGCCCATCCTCAGCGAAGGGAAGTGCCAGATCGGGCGTCCCCATATCTGTCACGAAGGTTTCGCAACTGTTTTTCGTGTATGCAAATCGTCCGTATTGTTGGATAGACCGGGGAACTTTTGAGGTGATCAGCATCAAGAAGCTACTCTGGATAGGAA
Organism: Penicillium sp. CF05; assembly: GCA_002916455.1. NCBI lineage: Eukaryota > Fungi > Ascomycota > Eurotiomycetes > Eurotiales > Aspergillaceae > Penicillium > Penicillium sp. CF05. The sequence continues at coordinate 18,238 of PKQL01000499.1, read as the reverse complement.
TACCAACATAACAGGAAAGCTTCCCAACTTAAAAAACCCCAGTTCCGTTCTAACAACTTAGACATGCAACGATTTACCCATTTACATCCATATCGAAGCCGCCGGAGATTCGCTGAGCTAGTATCACTGATATATCGGCGCATCATCCAGTCCACACTATCAATCGGAGCTCCAATTTCAAGCATGACGACACATAAGGACACAAATATGAGCTGTTGGTATTTGGCGATGTGAAGGAGAAGATTTCCTTGCAGTTTTCTATCCTTCGTCAACGCGCCATAGTCGCATCCTCGCATAATCAAGGCGCTGTGTTCTGAGGGTTCATTATTTGGGTATAAGTTTGACTCATCGCGCAGGTTTGAGGCTGACGGTCGACCACACAGCGCGTGAATGGTATCTTGGTTGATTTCTGGGCGAGATAATCCAAGCTCTTTCTTCTTTTTAATCCAATGAGACTTCCTCGTAACGTCCTCAATGAAATGTCTGAGCTCCTTCAAGCCTTGGGCCTCAACAACCGATGTTTGCTTAAAGGATGGCAACCTGGAGAGAGCATTATCGGGAAGATCGTTGTCGCGGTTTCGGATCGGGTCATAATATAGAATTTTGAGATCATCTCTAGTGGACCAAGGAGGACATCCAGTCGCACGAGGACTGGCTGGACGAGAAGCCCGAAACACTGAACATCCATTCCGATAGTCACTAGGCTGAGGCTCCGCTGATGCTATAGCTAAAGTGCCTTGTTGAGAGTCCGCTAATACAGTCGTAGAAGTAGTCGGCCGAGAATCCGATGATGTGGTCGCTGGAGCATCGCTCCGCGAAATCGCCGCGCCAACAGAAGCCTGGCTAGTTCCTTGGCTTAAGGCAGCTGAAAGCCGGCTCTCAAGAAAGGCTATGTAATCACTGTCGCTGCCTTCGAATTGAAATGCACGGTTGCTTTGAGACATAGTCGTTGTTGAGTCCAAAGAGATGGATGGAAATGATAGTTCCCAATGAGGCACCTGTGTATATATGCGTGGTGTACTTTCATGATATAAGCGGGGTAGCCTATAGATGTGACAAATAATGTATCTGCTGCATAATCACACGAGTCATCCCAAAGCGCTTACTCCAGCCGCAGATGATTTTCACCAATGTCCGATCGGGGGCGGGATAATATTACTGGACGGCCATGTTCCGAGTCATTTCCAAAGGGCCGTGGGCCATTTGATCGGTGTAATTTATCTGCCTTGCCTTGCCTAATGGGGGTTGCGCATAAATGCGCAACCCCCATTAGGCAATTTGCACAGCCCACATGAGGGTTAGTGTCGATATCTGTTAGAAAACCAAGAGAACCACTCCTGCAAGTATTCTGCCAAGCAGTGTAGGGGTCAAATATGTGCCGATACAGCTGAACGTGGCGTCCAAACTTGTACGTTGTTGATTGGCCCTCCGCTTTCAAAGTTGGCCTTCCTAGCGTTTCTTTTGTGGCTGGCCACTGACTTGTGATGTGACAGGTCTGCATAAAGAGGTTTAGCTAGGAAGATTCTCTCATGTTTATAAACACTAGTCCCTCAGCTGCTGTGGTGGATCTTTCCTCCCAACCTCTCTACTTAGTGACCACTTGAACTAGCCAACATCTCGTCAATTCTATTCCACCTTATACTGTTAAGATACAGTCTGATAAAATATGTCGACTATCAACATGGTGAAATACTACTTCTACCGGGGAATGCTCCCTGAAAATCAACAGAGGCTGCGAGACTTGATAGCCCTTGCCTATCAGACCGCAAGAGACAGAAAACTCTACCCCAAGGCCATCCTCATCAGGTGAGAAAGAATTTCAGCACAACAATGATATAGAGACTTGTGGCCCATGTCATTAGAGACTTCGCTAATGTCGACCGGCAGGTCCAATGAGCACTCCAGTACCAGTCAAGGAGGCATACACAAGCCGGATCCCTTGGGTTGGCATGTCACTCTCTGTTTCAAGGACGACGTCCAGCTTGCCAGCAATACCCATGTTGCTTCTCATGGCTACGTCAAGGGCAAAGGGGACTTGACTTTTCTTCAAGCGACTCATTCAGGGGTGAAGCCAGACTCCCACTTGAAGTCGAGTGGAAAGCCGGTATGGCCTTCTGAAATGGAGTTAGATGTTGCACCGGAGATTGGGTATGGTCACTTTCCAAGTGCTGGTAGTGGTTAGGTTTGGGGTTACCAATATACTTGGATCTTGAAGGGTAGCAACCGGTCGATACAAACCCAACACTTGTTATAAGGATTCACCAGGGGATAGTGATAGCTGCTGCCTGTAAATTCGTGTTGCAATTGGTGCTTTGTGCGGAAAATCCAAGAATGGTAGATAAAGTGGCTAGCAAAACTTGGCAAAAACAAAGACAATTACATGGATTTATATAACACATTACCGTGGAAATCTGAATAGTGCACAGGCGTGCGTATTATTATTCGTCAGCGTGTCTGCAAGGTTGAAATTGTCAGAGATAGTGTCAAGAAACATGAAGATACTGTCTTTTTATTGTTGAAACACGTGACTTTTGTATTATGCATTTGCTTACTAATTGTGTCTGACCAGATCGTCAAAATCAGATCATTGTTGTTTTTAATTAGCTAGACAATTTTACCATTGTGCATTTATTAGTGCGCTCGCCATACATCTAATTTCTATCAAATAGTCTCATTAGAACTAATTGTAGGAAGAGCTCAATTTCCAAATGGGTTTTTGGTAGCTGATTGGCTAATAATAGGGGCTTGGCACACACTTTTCGGATGTTATAGTTGCCAGAATTCTCCTGTCCACTGATTTTTGGGTCGTCTAGTAGAAGTTGTGCCCTCCTCTGGGAATTGTGGCTTAGTGGCGTTGCTCCTCTAGAATCTGAAACATTCCGCGATTTCCCTAGCCGCCTCGTCCGCGCGGTCGCTACGGCGACTGACTAAGACAACACAGGAGGGTCCTGTGCGCTCTAGACGTCAACTTATCATCTACCAAACAACTAATACGTCAAGCTACAGGAAAACTATCCTTTTGAAAGATGACCTTGTGGCGGCATAATTAATCGGACTTTCACCGCCTAATCATTTACTTAACTCACGTCGTCCGGTAATGGCCTTCGTGATCAGGTCACGAAATTCACTTTGGGCCCGTCAACAAAGCTCTATATATCAGATGTTCATTCACCCAACATCTTCCTCGTTGCTCTGCTATCCTTGTTTTTGGAAAATTTCTGCTGGTGGACTCGCATGCAAATCATTTATGGCTTTCAAGACCTTCTCGTCCAGTGCTGACTCTGGTCCACTCCCCTTCAAATATGTACCGATAGAAGAAGTCGAGAGACTTGAAAAGTACCAGCCTGGTGGGTATCACCCTATTCTGATAGGAGATATTCTTCGATCCCGATACCGAGTCGCCCACAAGCTAGGCTACGGAGCCTATTCAACCACTTGGCTCTGCCGGGACTACCAGTCTAATACATACGTGGCAGTCAAAGTTGGAACGGCGGATTCAAATGATCGTGAGGTTGATGTCCTCAATTATCTCAACCACTCTACCCCACTTGATCACCCGGGGAGGACAATGATACCCTCTATCAAAGATAGATTCGTCCTCCATGGCCCTAATGGCACCCACCCTTGCTATGTGACAACCCTAGCAATGTGTAGTGTCTCTAGTGCGAAGGAAGGGTCATACAAACGCATCTTTCAGGCCATGACCGCTCGCTCGCTGATTGTGCAACTTTTGCTAGCCGTTGAGTACATCCACAGCAAAGGAGTTGTTCATGGAGGTTAGTCACCATTCTTTATAGCTTTACAACCATATGCTTATACAACAACTACATCAGACCTTCACATCGGCAATATTCTTTTATGTCTCCCAGCCGATTTTGATCAGCTCTCAATCGAAGAGTTATACGAGAAATACGGTTCGCCCGCGTCAGAACCAGTGATTCGTTTTGATGGTCAGCCCCTTGAGTCTAGTGTTCCGTCTAGCGTCGTCCCTCCTATCTGGCTTGGGAAAGCTTCAGAGGAATTCTCCCTTCCAGAATCTAGAGTCCTGCTCAGTGATTTTGGAGAGGCATACAGACCCTCTACAGATTACCGATATAACTCGCACGCTCCTATGTCCTTTGTGCCTCCTGAAGCCCGATTTGAGTCAGAATGTGGTCTTTCTTTTTCAGCTGATATTTGGACACTCGCATGTTCCATCTGGATAATACTCGGCCAGCGCCCCTTATTCGAGGACATACTTGCCACGCCGGACGATATCACAGCCGAGCAGATTGATACTCGGGGGAACTTACCTCTACGGTGGTGGGAGAAATGGGCGGCGCGCCACAAATATTTCGATGAAAGTGGAAAACCAAATCAAGGTCGACAAGTGAGGTCTTGGGAAGACCGCTTTGAAAAGCACATTCAACTCCCGCGACAACAGGCTGGAATCCAAGGTTTTGACTTAGAAGAAAAAGCTGCTGTTATGAATATGTTGCGGTCGATGCTGTCTTTTGAGCCGGAAAAGCGGCCAACTGCGCAGGATATTGTAAAATGCGAGTGGATGGAGAGATGGGCAATACCGGACTTTAACAAGTCTCACTTAGGGGGCGCCGGGGCCGCGGACAATTCTCGTGATGCTGTTCCCCCCTAGAATATGCTGTATGTTGTAGCCGCATGCAAAATCTCCTCTGCACACCGGGTTATTTTATTTTATTCTTTTCCACGCCACCTATTTCCTTCTCTTGGCCTATTGAATCTTCTGCCACCTCTCATTTCTTCTTAAAACACGTTGAAATTCTGGCGGCCCGATGCTATTAGTATAGGATAGATCGAAATCAGTTGCACCACTTACACACAGAGATTCTTTCTTGACCCCTCTTTCAAACACACTATACATATTTTAATTAATTTACCCCGGTCCCTATAGCTTGACCGGTATATAGAACAATCACATTAGGGCCGGAGCGCCCCCATTAGGGTTAAAGAGAAAAGAGCCAGTGAGCAAGAATCTCTAGCACTAAGCCTAAGATTGAAAGTTGTGGGAGCAATCGTATGAAAGAGGTGGCTGGATCACTGGCCTAAGCGGCTAGAGCCCGTGCACGAGGATCCCAATTTAGTGTTTGAAGAGGGCTTTATTGTTAGTCAGAGCTCTTCGCGAGACTATTATAGTTACTTTTTTTTACTTATGACGCCTAGGATTTTCCCGCTTAGGTAATCACATATGGGCGAGTAGCTCAAGTTATATCTAAATTACACTGAGCTCAGATTGGCCCGTGATATAAGTCCCGCCGAGTGCGTTTAGCTCGATTTCGAGATAGCTTTTTGAGCAGATTAACCAAATCGATTGGTATTGCCAACTTGCCTACTGCCTAGGTGTGTGATACTTCCAGTTCTAGTTATATGCAGATGCCAAGATATCGAGTGTTTCAAGGGAAACAACACGATCCAATGATATTCTGCCGTTGGTTCAGCTGAAGGGGTCAATGCGGTGGTCGCGCGACCTGGGTGATTCTCACCCTGATTCTCACCCCGTTTATAGTGCACTCACCCTTATCACCCCCCGGTCGCGCGACCGTAAAGCGGCGCTCACCCATTTCTCACCCGGGCGACACCCACCCGACTATCTGCCGTACATAAGCCACACGCCGGTGAGTTAGTAGTTGGGTGGGTGACCACCAGCGAATCCTCACTGTTGTATGTTTTTTGTTTCGTGTATTTTTAGTCGCCTACTTGTCTACCTCTATCTGCCTTGACATGTCAATCGGCCTACAGTTTTCTATATCTTGTTGCAGAAATGCCTCCGAAGCGAAATAAGCAACCTATGTTTTATATGTAACGTATTTTTTCTATCGCTTATCATGATATGGTTAGTTAACCAATTTCTACCTAGCTAAGTTATGCACAACATAAGTCGGTCATAGGTCGGTCAAAGTTCCGATTTACATTATGCAATAAATCTCCCGAGGTCAGTACTTGCGTAATGATCGGATCCAATCGAAATACTGTAGTTTATCCATGAAATTTCCTATATGCAATTCCCTCGGCAAACTGAATGATATCATTAGAGCATACTAATCCCCAAGCTCAAAAATGGTTAAGACAAAATGGATAAATTGCGTATATCGTGGGTACAACCGGATCAGCCCCCCCGACGTCGGGGCCCGGTTCCGGACATGGCCCGAGCGCGTACCCGCCTGTCGTATGATTAGTCATCGACATCACCTGAGGTCCCAAGGTCCAGGCGAAAATACTTTAGATCTTATTTGAAGGTCTTYGGATACTAAAAGAAGTGGAAGTCACTGACAATTGGACTGGAAACTAAATGTTCGGCAACTTGCCTAATATCGTTCTCGCTTGAATTTCTTGGCGCGTTGAAGATCTCAATGGGCCCTACTCGATGAGGAAAGGTATGGTGGACCTGATGGAGTTACACCTACGACACATACCAGAGGCTGAAGCTTGACCTCGTAGGGCGACATGGAAACGTGGTTGGCCAAGTCCATATCCGATCCACTCATCAGTCCACTCATCGGCTTCAAATTATCTAACATGAAAGATTTTCCGTCTTATAAATTGCTTCCCCTCTCATCCATTGCTACCCCAGCTCTATCCCTCCGGCCCTGTAGAGGCGATATAGTTGAACCTTTTTATACTTCATCTTCCACCTTACCCTTTGGCGTTCTGTGATATCGTCTACCTCGTCTACCTTCGAACAGACTTCACGAACCCACCCCGCAATACTAATCACGGCACGCAACTACATAGTTCACCCTCCAAAGAAACTCGATCTCAACAGTCTCGCAAAGTCCAAGGTTCTGAAGTAGCAGCAAATAGTTGCATTTCATCCCGTTGCACCAACTTCGATCCCACTCGACTTCCACTGCTCCATTGCGCATCTCCCGGAATTCCCCTGCGAACAGATTAAATCAGCCCTTGCACCCACGACTTTTTACATCCATTAGCGCCACTTTTCACGACAATTTCAGTAGCGATATACCCGAAACAAAACGGTAGATCGTGCCCTCACGCAAGAGCTATACTCGACGAGTCACCTTATCCGTTGCACCAACCGGTCGTTTGCCAAGCGACTCAATTGTACAGCTGCCCTGTTGCCATACCGGACCTGTTAGCAATATGCCGAACTGGAAAGATCTTTTGGTCAACCGTGAGCGACGCCAATTCCCCGAGGTTGTGGTCCCATTGGCCCATGGCTCGGCACCGAAAATCAATGATAGCCAAGACAATGACTCCAGCAGTGGTCTCGACAGGACATCTGCTCAGGAAAAGGGTACCGCAAGTACTCGTGCCAGTAGCACACTGACTCTGGAAGCTCTCAGGGCAGAAGTCGAAGCCGATATCAATGCTTCAGGCCATGACACTGCATACGATCGTACGTTCTTATGGCCACCGGGTCTTTGTCTCATCGATTCAGAATTGGCATTTCCTCATCGCCTAATCTTGATTATCCGTACTGGATCTAACATCATCTCACAGGCAAAGCGAAAATAATCAACAGAGCAGTCCAGGACATTGGTATGGGACGCTACCAATGGGGTCTCTTTGTCCTTTGTGGAATGGGCTGGGTTGCAGACAAGTAAGCAAATATTCACCTCATCACTCTAGTTCTAGCGTTCTTCTAACGAATCATTGTTATAGCCTTTGGTTGCAGGTACGACATGTGCTATTTTAATCAATCTTACAACAGTGGGCTAATCAAACTTAGGGAGTCGCTCTCACGTTGATACCCATCTCCAAGGAATTTGGCATCTCTGAGAATGAGTCTCGCTTTGCAACTTGTGCTCTGTTTGTGGGTCTTATTGTCGGTGCCTCTTTCTGGGGTATTGCTTCCGATGCTATTGGACGCCGTCCAGCTTTCAACATGACGCTTTGTATTTGCGGTACCTTTGGCCTCGCCGCTGGAGGTGGGCCGAACTGGATTGGGTAGGTTCTTCCACGGTCTTGCGTAATACTCTTTTTATTGACCTGGAGAACAGGACATGTGCTTTATATGCTTGCTTGGGCCTGGGTGTCGGCGGTAACCTACCCGTGGACGCAGCCGTTTTCCTGGAGTGTCTGCCTCCCAACTCGACCCAAATTCTCAGTGGACTGGCCACATGGTGGTCTGTCGGCACTTTAATTGCCAGGTTTGTCTCCTCGACACATTGTTGGTTTCCGAGCTAACCCCCGGGTCAGTATGCTCGCCTGGGCTTTCATTCCCACTTTCTCTTGTGAAAGCTATGACACTTGTACCAAGGCAAACAATTGGGGCTGGAGATATCTTGTTTTGACGCTGGGCGCCATTACCTTTGCCATGTTCCTTTGTCGATTCTTCCTCTTTACGCTCTACGAATCCCCAAAGTTCCTGGTGGCCCGCGGTCGTCAGGACGAAGCCGTGGCTGCAGTTCACGGAATTGCCCACAAGAACAAGACTACTACCTGGCTTACCGAAGACATCTTGAACGAGATCGGTGGATATCCAGAGGAGGTTAAGAAAAAGCAATCCCTGTCCACGGGAGAAATCGTCAAGAGGTCTCTTAAGAGATTCTCGGTTCAACAAATCAAGCCCTTGTTCAAAACAAAGCGTCTTGCCGTTTCGAGTAGGTATCCGTCTTCTTAGTTCACGGGATCTTCTGGCTAACATATCAAAGCCATCTTGATCTGGTTTTGCTGGACATGCATTGGAATGGGCTATACTCTGTTCAACGCTTTCCTTCCTCAATATCTGGGTGCCAACTCTTCCGATTATATCACCTATCGCAATTATGCCATCACAGCAGTCTGTGGAATTCCAGGCCCACTTCTTGGCTGGGTTCTGGTTGACATCAAGTACATTGGCCGCAAGGGCACCATGGCTGCATCCACCCTGATCACGGGCGTCTTGTTGTTCTGCTTCACCGCCACCAAGGATCCTAACATCCAGCTCTTGTGCTCTTCTTTGGAGTCTTTCTTCCAGATGATCATGTACGGTGTGTTGTATGCCTATACGCCTGAAGTCTTCCCTGCCCCAAACAGAGGCACAGGATCTGGAATTGCTAGTTGCCTGAACCGCATCGCCGGTCTTATGGCCCCGATCATTGGTATCTATGCTAGTACTGATCCCGTCGCACCGATCTATGCGGCGGGCGGACTCATTCTTGCTTCGTTTGTGGCGATGTGCTTATTGCCAATTGAAACCCAAGGAAAGCAGGCCATGTGAAAAACTGATTTTGACCTTGACTTTTTGGCTCCGCGTCTCTGAGATTTCGATCTTGGTTTGGCGGGGGATATCTCATTTTCAACATCGCTTGGTTCCATTGTACATACCCAAAATGGCCATTTGGCCTCATGGCCACAGATGGTGACATCAATATTTATTTAGAATCACCACCCTTCTTGGGTGCTCTATATCTTCAAAGCTATAATCCCAGCATGTTGGAATTAGTTCATTTAAGATGAACATCAATGTCCGCTACCTTGGCATGTGTTTAATGACACAAGATCAGGCTCCACGCCATATGCTAGTCCTGCAAAGACCCCATGAACCGAATGGTAAAATCAATCAGGCCTTTGGGGACATTATGGATTAGATCCCTAATAAGCCGTAGCTCTGGGCGAAGGTGCGCAAGCTGGGAGAGTCGCAGCCGAAGGCTTTTGGCGGATCCATCGAGTTTGATAGCGCACATTCTTCTTTCAGCCCGGCCACCGAGTCTGTTAATCCCACCAGCTGTGAGGCTAGTGGCTTTCGGGTCCTTCTCGAGACAGGCGACACAGATGAATGAACCGTTAGACGGTAAGTTTCCAGCCCAATACACATTTGATATTGCCATGTACCGCACCTACTGCAGTGTCCGCCCGAATCCTCTAATCTGGTACGATCGCCGCAGCAGGGTATAGACAGGTCCAGGTTTTGCACAGATACATCCCTGAAATGAGGCACTGTAGCATAATACCATCGTTCAGCTTCGAAGGAAGCTTGTGCAAACGATAGTGCATCTCTTGGCTCCGAGCTATGGAGGGTCCCTAACAAAACCTCTGATGGCATATAAAAAGGCCATTTCTCTCTGTGAGCCCAGGTCATTTTCCAGCAATTAGAAGACAGAACCTGGGCTAATACCCGAAAGCCCGGGGAGCATTGCGTTGCCGAGGAATCGGTTAGGAGCGGGAGACCCTCGCTGCACGCAGTGTTGTGTTGGGATAATTCGACAAAAGCCACATGGCGCGGTGAGATAAGGATAGACAGAACTTCGTGAGGTATGCGACTAGAACTGTCGATGAACGCTTTTGCCCTGGCGATGGCTGTGCGGAGCAGTTGAGGTGACTCAAGATCCGGTTGCAGCATAATGAGGAATCCATGAAACCAATACCGTTCATCTTCGGGAAACTGCCAGCTGGGGATCGAACTATGGTTGATGGGCAGTGGCACGTTGCAATCGTAAGATACCTCGAAATCCCATGAAGCGAGACGGAGGATAGCTCTGCTGAACGCATTGAATACACGGCTTCCATAATGCCAGGTGATAGGGTCGTCGATCCAGGAACGCCATAGAAAGATGAAGTCTAAGAAGAATTGTTGTTGAAGCTCGATCATGGCTGTAGGCAAATGCATCGGGAGATTCCATTCCAGGCTTACTGAGTCAAATTGTGAGTAATCTTTTTCAGAAACAGGAATGGGGGGACGACACGTTTGTCGGAAAGAATCAACGGAAATGCTGGAGGCTTCACATATCTCGGCCAGGCTGGCTTCAAATGCTTGGGGGATCAGAACGCCATCAACAGCTGGCCGCTTTGAAAGAGTGAAGGTGCCCGCATCCTGATCGATCGTGGAGACAAAATCGAAGTACGAATCTAGCGGGGTTGGAAAGGGGACTTGATCCCACTGTTCAAGGTTGATTGTCTTGTTACATATCTGCTTGACTCTGTGCACTGTCTCAGCTGCTTCTGGTGGGCTCACTCGAATCCGGGGATGACGGAGGCGGTACCAACAGCATAATTCAAACGATTAATATTGCAAGATAGATCACCATGCATTTTACCAACCGTCCACACGTAAGTTCCATAATCCCCTGATTCCCATTTCGAGGAGGGGTTCAGGTGGAGGAGGTTGAATGAAGGGCGTGGGTTGAAGATAGGGTAGGGATAAACGGAGAATCAAAAAAAAAAAAAAAACGAAGACAAAAACATACAACAGTGAGGATTCGCTGGTGGTCACCCACCCAACTACTAACTCACCGGCGTGTGGCTTAAGTACGGCTGAGCGGACGGGAAGCCCTGTTTTCCACACCCTATGGTCGTATGTGTTTGGTTATGTGTGAGAAGGACATATAGAAAGAAATTATCCTATATAAGAGAGGAGGTGGTGAGTGCGCTTTATAGGGTGAGGATCACGATCGCGGACTAACACCTTATAGTGAGCTCCTCTATTATCAATAGAAACGTAGTATTTATCTAGCTATATCGTATATTGCAGATTGTGGGTCATATAGGTAAAAGAATGTACAAAGTAAAATAGATCATTGGTTCAGCCCGCCTGATCCACGAGCTGTGCAAATAATTTATTTGCGGTGGTGTATTTTTATTGAATTTCTATGTGGTCTGAGGGGCCTTATGCAAAATTTGGATCGTGCGACGTGTTACGAACGTGATGGCTATGCATTAGCTGCATTTGATTCCGGACGGCGCTTACTTAGCGCTTTAGATTGGGTGAAGCCCTTGGTTTAAGAACTTGATTGAGCATTCAGGCCGAGGTAGGAATGGGTAATAGGAGTGGTCCCGTTCGATAACTATCATATGCTTGGTATTGGCTAATTACAATGGCGCTTCATGAGTATTTGCCCAGTACTCGGAAAGGCCAGACCACCTTTCTTTCTGTCGTTAAAACTTGATTCAACTCCTTAACTAATAAGCAGTAATTAGAAAGCTCACATACACGCTCATACATCTATGGTAGAATATCCAGCTTGCGGTCTATAATAGAAGAGTACAGGAAAAGCATCAGGTGGAAGTGCCGGGGTGCAAATACTCATGAAACATGACTGTAGGTATTAATACATTAAGCTCCATACCACATCAAAATAGAAAATCACGTTGAGCCTGGCAACTCGGAATGCCCATGTCTCAGCGACCCCATTACTTCATACTGTGGTATAGAGCCAGGCACCTCCTCGGGAGACTCCTTATGATTGAACCCGGTAAATATGGTAGGAACTGCCAAATCTTCTTGTTGCGCTTGCAACTGCTCTTGCTCCAACTTCCGCCGCTTCCATCCACCATAATAGACTGCGAGACTAGCCGCGATTAAAAGTGGAATGCCGAGTCCAGCTCCAAGTCCAGCACCTATCGCGATAAGCTGGGTTTTGTTATAAGAGATTGTTGTAGGGCACGTGGAACTTGATCCGGTAGCTATCGACGTCATTGTCACCGTTTCGCTGGATGAAACATTCGTTGAGGTCGTTGTGTTCACTACCTCCTTCCCATTCTGAGCGACGGTCATATTGGCGGATACGTATGTATATGTGCCGAGCGCCCTCTCCGGTCTGCAAGCGGTTACGGCCGATACGTCGTCGCGGGCACAGGTAAATAACTCGCGAGAGGCGTTGCATTGGAACATGTTGGCCCATTTATCAGGGATTTCTGAAGAACCGTAGGGAATTAGTAGACACACATTGGTGCATGAATCACAAAGGACATACCCTCATAGCATACCCTCGGACACTTAGAAATCGGCCATGTGTTGTCGGCACAAAGTCCTCGATAAAGGATTCCAAAATTCGCAGTGAAACACAATCCATTCGATAAGCAAGACTCTCCTTCCAAACAGCAAGCCAAACTATCACCGGGGCATTTCTTATAATTCTTGTCTATGTCGCCATTGGGGTAATAACAACTCGAAGTGTCGGCAACAGTCGTTGAAGCAAGAAGAAAAGGTATAAGCCATGAAAGCAGGCGAAGGTAGAAAGAACGTGACATTATCGGGTGCATAGTAGGGGTAGAAATAAGCTCAGAAGGTATAGCAGGAGTGAAGGGGGAAATAAATGAAGGACTTGGGGCCTCCAGTGTCTTGTACAAGGCGGTTGGAGGGGATCGACAGATCACATTTCATTTCATGGTGCAAAAGAGACCTACCTAGCTTGGCAGGGTGGGGGCAAGGTGATTCTGCCTCGCGTGTATGGACCCTGCCCCTGAGACCTTACTCCTTAGGGTGGGGCCAGCGCCAAAGCACTCAATTGACAATAACAATTCGCACAGTTACCTTTGAGTCGGATCGTTAGCCACAAGAGTGCTCATATTAACTTGGGACTCTTAGGAGTCCCTCTGAAAAACGGGAGGATGAGAATAAGCAAGCTACCAACGACACCTTCGAAGATGATCGTGTACTCGAAGCCGACGACTAGACCTGGCAGTGACCCGCGGGTGACCCTCACGACCCTCGGACCGCCCCGCCCCTGGAGCGGTTCGAGGATCTAATCTTCTGACCCGGAGGGTCGTCAAACAAGACAAACAAGCAAATTTTGTGATATAAATAACTTTTATATAAATAATTATATAGATTTGATTATAATCGTGGCATCGCCCTTTCCAACACACTACCCGGTTACCTCCGCATTATTGCGACTGACTTGGTTACCGGAAAATAAATCTAACGGTCATGAGTCCTGATAGGGTAGGCCTTGGTCGCTCCGTTTAAAAGACCGCTTTTTAAGTTGGTATGTGTTTCCTATAATACCGTGGTAAGATAACAGAGGATGTATTTTACACGAAAGTGCTATGCATGGCTGGTGTACCTGGTGTGCCTCTCGCCCCTCCTTAATCTTTGGCAGGAGCCGGATTCTCTCTCCTACCTATCCACTTGCTACCCGTCTGTCTTACGATATTAGTACAACGCGAATACAGAGACTACCAGTTGTGAGACATTCATGGAGCCCAAACCTGCAGACGCTGGAGGGCAATTCGAGCTCAGTCAATTCAGTGGCCTTCTCTCCTATAGGCGCACCCTAGCGTCGGGCTCACGCGACCATACTCTTAAGCTCTTGGATCTGACTACCGGTATAGAGCGGTAGACCCTATAGGGTCATTCAGAATCAGTCTATTTAGTGGCCTTCTCTCCCGATAGGCATACCTTAGCGTCGGGCTTAGAAGACTAGACTATCAAGCTCTAGGATATGACCACTGGTATAGAGTAGCAGACGCTAAAAGGCCATTCGGATTCAATCAGTTTAGTTGTCTTCTCTCCTAATGGCGGCCTAGCTTCGGGAGTAAAAGACCAGACCATCAAGTTCTGGAATACGACCACCGGCATGAAGCGGCAGACGCTGGAGGGCCGGTCAGATCCGATCAGTTCAGGTTCGAACGGACCAAGTTCCAAATTCCAGATATCTTTATCGAATACTTGGGCCTCCCTGGGAGGTGAAAACCTACTTTGGCTCCCTACTGAGTATCGTGCAGCTACAAGCCATACTTTCAACGACGATACAGTTGCTCTCGGGTACATGAATGGTCGGGTGTCTATCATAGGATTTCAAACACTATAGATTAATGTTCTTTCCATTCTACTCAGCTTTCCTATTTAAAATCTCTATGCCGAGGGTCTGGACTAACTGGAACTTGTATACAGTTCTTTCATATGATACGAACTTTCCTGCCGCTCATTTTTAGGGTTGATTTTTTCATGCCCAGGGATGATTACACCTTCCTCTTCCCTATATGAATATTTTAGTTGACAGTATATTCTTACAGTTTGTCTAATAAGATTATACCTATCTCGTTTTTTCCTTAAGCTAGGTTATCTCTTTTGCTGACTAGTAATAAGCGTTCTTTTACTGCCTTCTTATAAGTCTTGCTGATATCCTGCCTACTAATTGTGTCTGACCAGATTGTTAAATTCAGACCATTGTTATTTTTCTAGTTAGATAGAGGTTTTTACCATCGTGTTTTTACCAGTAAGTTCGCCAGACATCGTATTTCTGTCAGAGTGCTTTAGAGATATTCTTTTCGGAGAACATATTTTAGTTGCTAAAGAAATTTAAAGAGAATCATAGCAGAGTAAGAGAAGCGCCTCGGGACTTAACTATTTGTATTTCTCTTAGGACTGACCTAGGTATAGGGTGAGTTGGCCCCCATCACCTTAAGGGTGAGAACTGTCACCCCGTTCTCACCTCTCTCACCCCAGTCTCAAGACTGCTCACCCATATTACCTGCACTCACTCTAGAGTGCCGCTTATATGCTGAGGGCATATTGAGTATTGGCCGTGCAGAATATGTGGCGTGAATACGGCTGAGCGGACGGGAAGCCCTGTTCTCCACACCCTATGGTCGTATGTATCAGGTTAAGTGTTAGAAAACTCATATTGCATTTCTATTGAGTAAAGTATTGTTGCATAAAGCCATTATCAATCCATGGGGTTTCAAGGTCTGATTGAGTTGCAGGGGTCTACATGGAAGAATCCAACTCTGCACGGGAGTGGATACAAGACATTAGGATTTAAAACTGCGACAGGAGCCAAAAGCTCTTAAGTTTTGGCTCTAAGTCACCTATTACAAGGTCATAAAACTGAACATGCTCTCCTGTTATAACTTTCCTCTCGGCTGCGTATTATTACTATATTTGCTTTTGCTCTCCTTACAGGCAGCAATACCTCCCACCATCTCTGAAACCTGTGTCAATAACTGGCAATGGTGTCCAATGACATCGCCTTCTGGACTTTATGCTATCATATATATAATATCATACAGTAGCGAGCACCAACTCAAGTAGACTTTAACATATCCACGGCTAGCTTATAAGCCCGTTCTTTCGCTTCCCATTCAAACGTCCCTTCCTTAGCCATCTTATCCCAACCATGGTTGCACCTTTCCATCCGTTCAGAAATAACGATACGACCTGAGTTTTCCCTCAGCCGAGCTGCTAGGCTTTCTGCCTCCACCGCTAGACTGTCATAGGCGGCCGTCACGAGCAAAACCCGGCGAGGGAAACGGTCAAAGTCGGCATAAGCAGGCGAGATGCGAGGGTCTCTGGGATCGTGCCCACCTAGCATATAGCACGTAGCGAAAAGCTGCAGCACAAATGTCGGAAAAGGCTGACCATTTGGATCAGGTGCAGCTACGGCACCGGGATCAACAAAAACCTCGACTGTCGGATAAAAGGCTATCACAGAAGAAAAAGTTTCCGGAGGAAAAATGCAGGAGGAAAGAGCCAACGCAAGATTCCCACCTGCACTAAAGCCGGAAATAGCGACTTTCGAAACGTCGAATTCTGTCGGTTGCCCCAGAACCCAGTTGATGACGTCTTCGGTGTCGTTTAATGCTGCTGGGAAGGGGTTCTCGGGAGCAAGACGATATTCCACGTCTAGAACAATATAGCCTGTCTTTTGACTCATTTGACGACAGAATTCATCGTCGCTGCCGTGGGCAGCAACCACAAATCCACTTCCATGAAAGTTGAGAAGAACGGGAGAGGGCGCTTGCAATTCCTCGGTAACAGGGGGTCGGTAGATATGAACCTTGATGGAATGTTCACTTCTAGATTTAATGGAGATTATCTCGTCTGGATGGGAATTAATGCGCAACTGGCATCTTACCCCTACTCTTAGGAAAAGGGCGGCAATCCGGAGAGTAATTGATGAGAATAGGGACATTATAGAGCCTGGGGAGAAAGACAGATGAATAGATCATCTAATCAAGAAGATGGCTCATCCAAGAGTCATCCATGGACATTAAAACGGGGCTGGGAAGGGGCATAGCCAAAGCCTTTATCCGGTTTAGCGTAATGGGGCATTGCAGGGATCTTGTCAATGGTAAAACAACCATATTAGCTGCCAACTGGTCAACAGTCAAGATCTACTTTTTGCGATACTAGCCGTTGATCTGCAATCTCAGTGAGCCGCCAGTCCATGACTCAACCAAATTCCAGTAAGATTTGGCAATGGATCTACTGGCCGCCTTTCCAGTTTTAATCCACAACAGACAACCACTCCAGAGAATCACTCCCAACACGGCGATCAGAATAAAGTATTCTGCAGTAACCAACTTCTCAATTTATTCTGATCTCTGCTACGACTTTACTTCCTATCTAGGATAAGTATAACCTTACTAATATATCTTATATAATCCTATTATATAAGATTATATAAGATAATATTCCCCTAAACGGTTATAGTCTATACTAGACTATAATACCTTATCTGCTAAATTGCTCACAGGTTATGAGACCGGCCAGCAACCTACCAACGAAACACAGCATTTGATTAAACATCAATATGAGGTAACCCATTCCTATCAGACAAAAATGCGTTTCCTATTTAGGAAATCAAGGTATATATTTCCTATTAAGGAAAGGCCGAGAATATACCGATCCGGGGCTTCAGGTGGAAGGTGCGACCCATGGAGGCCCCTTTCCCAGGCGGCTAATGGGGAGGGCCCTCGGACAGGGGGCCGGGCATAGGCACTTTCGCACTTCCGCTGTTCGCCAGTTGGCTTACTGACTGGCCGGTGGGGGCCGGGGCTTTGATGGCAGGCAGTATAGAGCAAGCCCCCACCGCCAGGGGGGCCAGCGCCCGGGGCCTTTGAGGGAAGGCACTATAGAGCAAGCCCCCTGTGCCGGTATGGTCGTCGGAGAGAGCCCCATACAGAGGGGGAAGATATGATGACCTTTAAAGATGCGTCAGTTGGCTCGATGGGTTGGGCCGGGGGGCAACCTTTCCAGGCAGCTGGGGAGGCGGGGTCTTTGGACGAAGGCACGCCCGAAGGATATAAAGGATATATCACGTGGCTTTACGGGTTTTCAAACGACCAAGTACCCAAAATGTCACTCAGCTTTTCGAAAAGGTGGCCCACTTTGTATGGTGTTTTTGTCGTGCACGGTCCACCCCCATACAAAAATTGCCCCCCGGAACAATTTCTAGCCACTTCTACTGCATTTTGCATTTTTACACCCCAAATGGGGTCGGTGAGTCTGTGTAGAAGCGACCCGGGCCCAACGGTCCGGGGCTGAGGGAGTGAGGGCCCGCAAGAGTGGCTGCGTTGCGTTGCGTGAGGGACGCCGGGATGACGGGGGATCTTACGGTGGGGGCCCTGGCAGGGTGACCCTTGCGGTAGGAACCCCCGGCACGCCGGTCCCCACGCAACCATGCGCCACCGGCGGTCCCCTTTCCCCCAGCCCCGGGACGAGGGGCGGCCGGCGGTGCTTCGCGGCCCTGGGGAGGGGGGCGTGGGGCGCCAGTTGGCGCGGCGGGGGAGTTGGCCGCACCGGCGGGCGGGGTGGAGGGCAGGTGAAGGAGAGGAG